>CM077122.1:1596199-1901199 GCA_039645545.1 Dendrolimus houi
TACAATTAAGCCTGTAGACTAATGTATTTATTTTACCAATAACAATCCATGTGCTTTAATGTGTTGCCTTGATAGTAGTTGGTTTCATGGTGTCACGAAATATAACTTATATTAAATTATTGAAATATAACATAGACTGTAAAAACTTGTTTAGTTCTCTAGTTAAATAGGAGTTGAAATTGCTTATGACTTCCCGAAATTTTTGATTGATTTGGTTTGCAAATATGTACATATCAAGTCATATAGGAAACTTGATACTTATCAAGTCACTAGCTTCTATCCACGATTTCGTCCGCGTGGAATAGTTAAAAAAAATCCCCCGATTTTGAAACATTCTTCATTGGTGCTCCGCTCCTATTGGTCTTAGCGTGATGATATATAGCCTTCCTCGATAAATGGGCTATCTAACACTGAAAGAATTTTTCAAATCAGACCTGTAGTTCCTGAGATTAACGCGTTCAACCAAACAAACAAACTCTTCAGCCTTATATATTAGTAATAAGATATAAAATTATCAAAATATTACATAGACTTTAAAAACTTATTAAGTTCTCTAGTTAAATAGGAATTGAAATTGCTTATGACCTCCCGAAAATTTTGATTGATTTTATTTGAAAATATTTACTTATCAAGTTATATAGGCAACTTGACAGTGTAATACTTATCAATGAATGATTCTCATGTCTAGTGGTTCTGCTTGTGTACAGATAACGCACCTGATGTTGGCAACACCGATGTCCCTGCAGAAGCCCCTGAAGACGACGTCCTCGACATTGTTCATGTTCTCCTTGATCTCCTGGATCTTGGCGTCGCGCAAGCGGATCGTGCGCTCGATCTCCTCCACTTGGGGCTATATGTACACAATGGGGTTTTTGAATATATTTTTTTTTTAATAAATGGAAAGATTATATGTAAGTTTTATAAGAAGCTATTTAATGCATTTATAGCTGAAATTAAAAAAACGTGTACGTCTCGGGACGCCCAACAGAAGTGATAACTTAAATGAATCTAAGTTGAACTATTTAGTATTGAAATTGTTTAACTTAAGAAAGGCTTAGTTTATTACTTAAACTTTATTTATGTAGCGCGTGGGTTAGAGTGAGAGAGGAGGAGTCCGTCTATCGCTGCCGTATGCGTGAGAGAAAAGGAAGCCAGACAGACTGGCGCCGTAACGCGTTACGTAACGTACGTAATCTAATCTAAAATATTATAAAAACTAAACTAAATTATAAATAAGTATATACAAATTTGTTATTGTTTCATTTGTGATTATTGTAATCTGTTTTGTGCTTAAATAAATAAATATCTTATTCCAATTAAAATAATCATTTATCGAGTACAAACATTTCTTCAGTAACCAATCAAATATGTAAATATTCTATATTGGACTTTATTCGCAAGAATAAACGGAAGAGTGTTGCTTGCTATGTATTCTTAACTCTGTCCCGCTTACACGACTGCGTACACTGTCGCGTGTATAAAAATTGGTTTATTGCGCAAGTACATCGGGAGAAATTATTAGTTGTGTAATACTATACAGTGATTTTGAATAAATGTAAATATATTTTTAGTTTACTCACCCCAAACATTTCGACTTTCCTCTCGAATTCAGCCAACTCTGCATCGAGGGCTTTTATTTGCTTGAGCTAAGGAAAATCATACATTAATTATAGTCAGCTAACTTTCGAACATACTTCGTCGTACTTCTTCTCTTGCTACTTCTACTCTAACTTCTTTTGCTTATTTCTTTTAAAGGTTTAACTGCATTTTACAATGTATGTTCTCCATTTATTTAATTTTAATAAACTTCGTTGCTTTAGTTCTAAATCAATCTTTGTTCTTTCTTTCTTCTTTTTAAAGTTTTATTGAATTTTTCGAGTCGATCGGACGAAAACGAACGACGAGAGGCGTTTTGGAGTAAGCCTTGTAGTGGAAAACTTATATGCCAATAGATGGCGCTGTACAATAATCGAAGTAGCAAACGATTACCGAAATGTACAAAAAATATATATATATAGAAATATCGAACAATAACGGATGGGCCTGCGAGGAAAATCAGTAGCCTCGCTGGAAGAACTTCCTTTGATACGGAAGAGTATTCCATCTCATTCCTCCACCGTATACGGGGCTCTTTCTTCAGCCTTCAGGAGTCAGTATGGTTGTGCATAATATAAAAAATATTTGATTTATACTGTTACGAATTTGTAGGATGTAAATTCAATAACGCCGTTGAAATTATCACAAAGTTTATTAGAAGTATACACACGTAATTTAGAATTCTTACAAATATAGCCAAATAAAACAAACCAAACCGTAGGGCAGAAAATCGTTATCACATAAATCGCGCAAAGTTCGTCGTTATAAGATATTCACTCCGAAAGTGCACTAGGTAACGCCTCGTTCGCAGTCAGAACACGATTGGCACATTTCCCGTCTGACCGACTCTCATCCATTTGTAAATTAGACATAGCCTTCAAGCAACATGCCGCCCACTGGTTGTTGAAATCGTTAAATGATCAGCTTAATGGCTTCCAAGAATTCGCATGAAATACCAACAGAGGAAAGTAGGTTTTATGACGTCTTACGACGCCATGTACAACGAGATTAGCGCGAACAATAGATCACTCAAATTCAGAGGGGTAATAAGACACCTGCAAAGGATTAATATCGGCTTGCAACAATACCATACCGTGGTATCCCTGTCTGTGATGGCATACTTGAGCCTGGACTCGAGCCCCCTGATCTGCGAGTCCACAGTCGTCAGCTCGGACTCCTTGCGGGACTTCTTCATCGACTCACGGAGCTCTTCTGTCAGTTTCTCCTGTAAAATATTTTATTTGTAGTATAGCTTCTTATTTAACCACGATCTCGCTTGATGTTGAGCGAAAATATGGAGTATACCTTTTTGGCCTTGAGTTGCGAAAGGTGCTTCTCGTCCCACCGCTTGGCCTTGCGAGCCAAGTCCAAAGAACCACCAGATATTATGCCTGATTTCTGATAGAAAGTGCCGTCCAATGCTAATGCCTAAAACGAAAAATATAGTAGTTTAATATTTGATTTACTCAGAAAACACTATTTGTCGCACTCACAACGTCAACTCACATCGTATCTGCTGTTCTTAGTTCTGTCAAGGTCGTAGGCAACCCTGGAGGCGTCTTCGGGGGTCTCGCAGACCAACGCGTTGTTGGTCACGAACAGCACCGCCCTATGAATAGCTGCTGGCTCGAATCGCAGCACGTCGAACAGCAACTTCACGTTCTTCGGCTCCCTGATGTCTCTGAAAGGGTTTCATTCTCAAGCTGATAAAGCGTACTTGATTGTAATGTAGGCACTTCACTATCTATCGCGACACGCCGATGTCAGCTATCTTGACCTCACCGAAAGCCAACTTAATAAGCTTGAGCGACTCCATAACTTTTGTATCCGATTCATATTTGGTTTGCGTAAATATGATCATGTCTCAGAATTTCGTGTTAAACTCAAGTGGATTCCTGTCCGTCTTCGTCGGAATGCTCATATTCTGTCCCTTCTATATAATGTACTATTTAATCCAAAAGCTCCTCGTTATCTCAAGGAGCGTTTTAAATATGTACACCTTAGCCACACTCGTCACCTCAGATCATCGGAAAACATATGTCTGAAAACACCTGTAAATCACTCACGATTTTACAACAAATCTTTCACAGTTCATGCAGTGTCTGTGGAATGCGCTACCTGTGAAAATCAGCCGTGCCCAGTCTCTTCAGGGGTTCAACAGACTCGTGAAGGATTATTACCTCGGGCTCTAAAGTCAATCATAACATTTTCATCTCTCCCATATTTACGTACCTAATTCTATACATTATTACTATGAGTATTTATTTATTTATATATATCAATATCATTGTCTTATACTTGCCACTTCAAAATTTTATATATATACTTTTTTATTCTAGTTATATTGCAAAACCCACATGTTACACAATTTTTCTCTAATCCATCCTAAGGTTGTCTGGAAGAAATTGCTTTTAGTGATAAAACTGTCTATTGTCTTCTGTACTTAAACTTCTTGAATTGTATCTTAATGTTATGCAATAAAGTATATTCTATTCTATATCATCTACAATAAAATTAACGTGTGAGTGCACCCGGGTGAAATTCTTGTACGGAGCAAATCAAACTTGTGTAACACCGGGTGTACTCAACGCATTAATCTTGAATGTTTGTAAAGGAGGTAGGTTGGGCAATTTTGTATAATGTGTGAAGTGAGTTACTTAGTTTATTTGCTCGCTTTGAGATATTAGACTGTGCTCATCTCCTCCGTTGGGAAATTAGTTTTATAATAACTTCGTGTTGTGTGTGTGTACAAGTTGTGTGCCAAAATAGAGTGAAGTAAACCGTAAGTGCCTTTTAATTGCCTTCGTAACAACTTCACCTTAAGGGTGTCGTACATTCAAATTCATTTATTTTCAGGAAACGTACATCTCCATATAATGTCAAAAATCAGATACATTTGGGCTACGTTCCACTTGCAGCTCGCAACGACCACGCTCACGTCCGCGATTTTTCCTGTTCCATATGTTTGCGGGCGTTACACTCGTAAACTCAAGTGGAACGGATTATGGCTCGTCGACGTTATTAACGACGAAATACACAAACGTCATTGGTTGATGTGAAAATGGCGTCTGTCAACGTATGAATAGAGAGAATAATCACTGGTCGGCAACCAAATCCTCCTTTAAATAAAAATCCGACAAATATTAGGTTGGGGAAAAAGTTTCTTCGCATTTTATATAAAAATTCAAAAGGTATTTTTATAAAGTTTATTTACATTTGACTAAAGTATGTAGGTGCCATTTTGATGGATAACTTTTTGCCATCTTGTAGGTAGGGACGTGATCCCATTGCTATAAAAAATTTTGGGCTTCTGATCAAAAAACTGCGACTAGTGGTTTTGGCAGTCCTCTCGTGATGTTAACCTGACACTGCCTAAGGAATTCTACGTTCAGAATTTAAGTTCAGAATCGATGGTCCTGCCTGCCGGTAACAGCTCATAATGAATAATGCCCTTCCAATCCCACCATACACACAGCATCACCTTGTTGCGAGTTGACCCGGGTTTCGCCACAGTCTGTAAAGCCTGACCGGCCTTTGAACAAGATCTTTTTCGCACGTTCTTGTCGTACGTGATCCACTTTTCATCACCAGTTATCAGTTTCTTCAAAAATGGTTCGGTTTCATTAGGTCGTTATAAAGAATCACAAATGAGTACACGGTTCATTAGGTTTCTTTCAGTGAGCTCATGAGGCACCCAAATATTGAGCTTTTTTGTGTACCCAACTTTTTTCAAATGCGTCAAAACCATTTTGTGGTCAATTCCTAGTTCTCCGGCTACATCGTAACTACTAATATGCCGATCTTGCTCCACTTTTTCAAAAATGGCATCAATTTTGTCCGTAACAGGGCGACCAGAGCGACGTGCATCTTTGATATCAAAATTTCCGGATTGCAAACGCTTGAACCAAATTTGCGCTACTCTCACAGATACTGTATTAGGTCCATAAACATCACATTTTTTTTTCTCGGCTTGTGTTGCATTTTTACTTTTTTTGTAATAAAATTTTAAATTGTATCGAATTTCTTCATTAGATCACTCATTTTAACAAAAAGAAAAACGAATGAAAATCACACATTTTCCTAATTTGAATTTGGAATTGTCTTCTTTAAAATTAGAACTTTTTAATGATACCAAAACCAGCCAGACACAAATGGTATAGCCAAAGAGATCTTATTACAAGTTCATACATACTATATGCGAAAAGACTTTTTCCCCAATCTATTATTATTGAAAATATTATCAAAACTTAATAGTTTTCAACACATTTCGAAAGTTAAAAATTACGCACCATACAATGTACAGTGCGGTAAAATAGGTACTCTTTTGGAGAAATAAAATAATTATTCCACCAAGGACTAACACATTATGAGAATAAATAAGCTTAATAATCGAACCTCCTCGGAAGCGCTTTTGATCAATACATTTGTTTCACTTTAATACAATCGAGAAAATGAGACGAAAGTTGTACTTATAATTTGTCACCACGTGCACGTGGCTCAATTCTCATTTTAGAATCGTCAAAGATTATTGCGATTTTACGACTGATATTTATGTTTGTTTCATTACCTATTGTACTGTTTGCTCGCAAATGTGTTAAAAAACGTTGTATGAGACACGTGAGGTTGGTTTTTACAAACTCGGGACTATGGTGAGACTTCGATTTCGTCTCGGGCTTACATGTGTCTGCTCGTTGGTAAAAAGCAACTTACCGCACTAGTATCATAAATATGTATTTTATTTATATTATGGTAAATATAAGATTTTTAATATCTTGAGTAAATTGAGTCTATCACTGGGTAGGATGCCAATAATTGTATATTTTACCCTACATAATAAAATTAAATGTCGAATGTCAATAAAGCTTTCATCCAACCAGGATGGGTGTTTGACATGAATTTTAAATATGAATATTAAGAGATGCACTAACACAAGTTTTATATTCCAATAAACTCACCTAAGTCTTTCCCTCAGAGGTTTAGCTTGAATGTAGTCGAGTGGTAAGAACGTCTCGGGCTCCAACATCCTCTCTTTAAGTACCTTTTGAGATGTAATCTTTTGTTATTTCAAAGAGTTGGAATTGAGAGACATACGAGTGGTGCCCTCTTTAGACTATTTGACATATTAGGTCAATACTAATGGCTGGTGAACATTTGACACGAGCTCCATATAAATAATATAAAAATTCAACCAATGGTTAAACAAGTAGATGAATTGTAAGATATAGGAACCAGCCACTAATAAAATGTAAGGTGATTCCTTTAAATGGTTAGAACTAAAACGAAAAATTAAAAATCATTATAAAATAATTCTGTTTCTAAATGTTTGATGATCTAAGAAAATGACAAATTCACTAAGTTCTTATTTTTCATTCATCAAACAAAAGTTATCTGTCAACTAGGAGAACTAAAGTCCGCGCCAGAAAAGAAGTCCCACAGATGCGGCGCTGTAATCGCCATACTAAATCCTGCCAGAGTAATTATTTGCGAATCCATAAATCGAAGGTAATTACTGAACAATAAATGCAAAATATTCCAAAAATTAAAGCTGTAAATTTATTTCCTGGCTACTTTACGAACAAAATTCTATTAAAGAGCGGAGCTGCCAGTTTTAATTTTTTTATTTTCCGTGGGCCTTGTTTCGTGGCGCAATGTCCGAGTGTGAAAATGAAATAAGCAAACTGCATACACTTAGGCGGGTTACAGTGCGTATGTCAATCGTGCTTGTCATTTATATGAAAATTCATAAATCCTTGTAATGCTGAACTGACCGTACGCACGCGTACGAGGACCGTCAATCGAGCGCGTGCGCATACGAAATGCACATGAACGCGTTCAGTGCTGCACCGATCGGTAGACTGATTGCACGCATGTGTGTATCATCATGAAAAAAGCGATTTCATACTTATTTATATTTCATAGTGAAATACAACAAGCTTTGATGATTGTATGTGATTGATGGAATGTGTTTTCCAAGAAAGTGTTCATTGGTCTGTGGAATATTCTGAATTTGTTACTCATTATGCCGAATGTAGACTCAATGTATCTCCTTCCGAGTACCAGTCCGGTCAGTTTGTTGCATAGGAGAGCACTGAACGTAACAAACTGACGGTCGGTGGAGCACTGTAACCGGCTTTATACTTTTATGATAACTCCTTTACAGAGCAGGCTGTCAAACTTTGGAATGCGCTGCCTCTTACTCTCGGAGAGGCCAAAACATTGTCTACATTTAAGAACACACTTAGAAAACACTATTTTCTTAAATAATTATGCCTAATTCTTATACTATTGTCTAATAAATACATATCTTCTAAATATGCTTGAATGTATTTAATTTATAAAGTAATTTAAGTACGAGTATTTCAGTGATAGAATTTGTAGTTTAAGTATGTCTGTTTAAGTTCTATCAATCAATCAATCAGGGAGTTTTTGGCGGGAACTGCAAGAAGACGTTGTGCTGTGCAGTTTTATTTTCTAAAAATGTGTAAAATTACTCTAAAATGAACAATAGTTATAGTAGTTATGTGTTTTGTGAGAAATGTGTTAACTATATAGTTAAATGTGGCCTTTTGAGTTGTCACAAGAACTCCGTTGAATGGCACCAGCTGATAACCTACAGTTCAGCTGTGCTACACATAGGCTTAAGAAAATGAAGAAACTACATTATAATCTAAGATCTGGCTTAAAGGCCTAGCTGCCAAGCCATAAACCTAAATAAATAAAGGAAATACCTGAATGCACCGGCGGGCAGTTTTCTCTGTGTCGACGACAATCGCTTCCATATATTTGCCGAGCACTTTGGTGATGGCCACATTGTAACGCTTGTGGGTGGGTTGACACATGTTTATCATACGGTCATACTAAGACAAAAATTAAACTAATTATAATTATATAATAAGTAGGACAAACACAGTTGAAATGAGAGCTTTGAGCAGTATATGTGCGGTTAGCAAACAAGCAGCATAAGAAACAAAAGAAAGCTGGTTTTAACAAACATTAGGCTGTTGTTGTACAAAAATAATGTTTACTGCATGGCAATCTTAATAAACTACCCTCACATCTTATAGAAATTAACTACTTGAACTACTAGAGCCCAAAAAAAACACAACACCCAAAAATATATTACGATTCGTTCATTTGAATCTAGAAAATATATGAGTAGTGGAATCAACAAGTCGTTACGCCATTTATATTATTTATAAATTGAATTAATATTAAACAAATAAGATCCACAATTCGATATGTGCAATTGTGGTAGTACAATAAATAAACCTTCGCCTCATGAGTGCATGACGTGTAATTGTCCATCCCTTTCCTTCCTACAAAATTACCTATATCTGAGCCAAATATCCCTATTTTTGAGGCAAATATCCCTATATTTGAGCCAAATATCCCTATATTTGAGCTAAATATATCTATATTTGAGCCAATTGTACCTTGCTCACTGAGTAAGAAAGAAGGTAGTTCAATTGTGCTCTGTGCGTAACTCAAAACAGGGTGAAATTAATATTAAAAATACTTTAAGTAAATTGTGTTGTAGTGATAGAAATAATTTAATCATTTGTCAGAGTCAATAATAGTGGCCGTAAGATATATAAGATACTAGCTGATGCCCGCGACTTCGCCCGCGTGGTGCGGTTTTTTTTTATTGCATGAGTTCAGCAGACAGGCAGAAGGCCCACTTGATGGAAAGTGGTTACCGTCGCCTATGGACATTTGCAACACCAAAGGTGCTACAAACGCGCTGCTGCTCTCTTAAAGGAGACTGTAACCTGGTCACTAATGCCGGAACACAACACAAGAAGGTTGTTATGGCGGTATACTCTAGACCAGGGGTGGTCGACATCCAGTCGAGCAAATACCCTACCTGGCTGTGGGTTGTTTAGTCGCTTCTTACGACAGGCCGCCCGGCCTCTGTAAAGTGTATTCTTTCTCCGTTCCTGCACGGATAAAACTTTTTTAACTATCCCACGGGAACTCCTTAGTTTTTCGAGATCAAGTATCCTATAGGTTGACCAGGGATATAAGCTACCACCATACAAAATTTCATTTAAATCGGTCCAGTAGTTTCGGAGATTAGCCGGTACAAACAGACAGACAGACAAAAAGAAAAACAAAAAATTTGAAAAAATATAAATTACTTCTATTTCACTTCTTACATCCCCTGACTCAGTTTTTAGCATTTTTTTTATTGTACAGAAATTCGATTTCTACAGTTTTATTATATGTATAGATAATAACATAGAAGAACTGTGCGGTACAAAGCATTTGAAGGAGATCCGATGAGTTCCCTTTGTGTCCTTCCTGTCGGTACATAGTGCTCAAAAATTCGTTTAATTAAAATTGAACCAAAGCGGAAACAACAAGTACATATGACACGAATAGACAGGGTTCTAGGAGAAGAAAGCTAGACAGAAGACTTCTTTAGGCTTTCTTAAGCTTCGGTGCGAACGGCATTTTGCGAGTTTGCCTCGTCATAGGCAAAATGTTTAAGGCCGGCTTTGAAGCATATTTATGGAATATAAATGTTGTAATTTCTAAGTCCCAGTCCAACCCATAGACAACGCTTTATAACATATAGAACAGTGACAGAGAGTGGCCTTTTCCCATTAGGCGAGTGTGACAAAGTTGAACTCACGACGCCTGGTATGTCCCTCTTGAAGCTCTCGACGATCTCCTGCTTCTTCCTCCTCCTGGCTTCCTCGTGCTTGTCCACCCTGGCGTCACCCAACTGGGACGCCACCTCTTCCAGCTGGGCTTGGAGCTCCGCGGCGCGACCGCGGCACTCGCCCACGTCCGCCTATATACCAACATTTCAATACCTTGTGACGTTGGGAGAAGAGTCAGCTCCTCCTCCTTGGCCACAGAGTCGGTTTAGGTGGGTCAATGAATTATATATATATATATATATATATATATATATATATATATATATATATATATATATATATATATATATATATATATATATCAATCAATCAATCAGTCAATCCTGTTTCGCATTGGGGTAGGTAGCTGACCTTTCTTCAATTTGATCATGGTGAGTACATTTTGATGTACCGGCATCGACTCTACATTGCTGTCATATACTTGTTTTGTGATTCTGCTTTCATTCATTCTCTCTACATGCCCAAACCACCTTAGCATTCTTTAGCAACTCTTGTTATTACATCTTCTTTAAATCCACAATGTTCTCTTATCACACTGTTCCTTATCATATCATTCAAGCTAACCGCACATATACTTCTCAAAGCTCTCATTTCAACTGCGTTTATCCTACTTTCATGCTTCTTCTGCCATACCCAACTTTTACCCATACATTAGCGTTGGTACTAAAACCCCTTGCCATCAAGGGGCACAGCCAGACGTTCCATTACAGACACTTTCCGGCTGTTCATAAAAGAGTTCAATGAATTATAGAAGATAATTATGCAGTATATAATGTATTCAATCTGTTCCGTGAGAACCGAGAGACTTCTATGCACAAAAAGGCACACTGGCCTGTCAAAGCCTCGGAAGCTTCCAAGCTTCTAAAAATTCGCATGAAATACCAACAGAGGAAAGAAGGTTTTATGACGTCTTACGGCGGTGTAAACAAAGAGATTAGCGCGAACAATAGATCACTCAAACTCAAAGGGGTAATAAGACACCTGCCAAGGATTAGCATCAGCTTGCAACAATATCTATCAACTGACCTGCAACTCAGCTCGCAGCCTCCTCTGCTCTTCGAGTGCCTGTTCGGAGCTCCTGATGTGCTCGTTCAGTTTGTCCACGCGTTTCATGGCCTCGTTGCGTTCATGACCCTTTAGGAATTTAACCCCAATATTATCACACCCTTTTGATTTTAATACACATAAGAAAATTCCGTTTCAATATGATTTTACTTTACTTCTTGTTTGTTAAATATAGCTCTCTTGTATATTTCGTCAGAGTAGCTATTTCATAATTTTAAAGCTTTCAAGAAAATAGGTAACTCGCGATAACTAGATCCTTATAAAGATATACTACTTTATGTATAAAAAATAATGAAATAAAATATTTTTTTATATACTACACAAACAGAATAGAAATCATACATAAAAATTATATGCCGCAATTTGAGAAATAAGATTGGCATTCTGTATTTTGCTGTGCAGAAACATAATCCAACACAGCACTGATTGTGTATGTGTGTGTGTGTGTGTGTGTGTGTGTGTGTGTGTGTGTGTGTGTGTGTGTGTGTGTGTGTGTGTGTGTGTGTGTGTGTGTGTGTGTGTGTGTGTGTGTGTGTGTGTGTGCGTGCGTGTGTGTGTGACTGTGTGTGTCTGTCTGTCTGTGTGTGTGCATTTTCCTTTTTTATTTTATTCATATGTAATAAAGAGTATTGCACATATTTTGATCTTTAATTACCTGGACTAAAACGACAATTGCGGTCTATCTTTTTTTATTCATAAGTGAGTCGTGTGAGTAGAATCAACAACTCACAGCTCCATGCTTGCAACATAAAAAAAGTCGATCGCAGCTGTCATTTTAGTTCAGGTAATTAAAAATCAGAGTATACTTAATCATCGCCTAAGCGTCAATTAAAAAATAATTAGGCCTAAATGTGTACAGAGATTACTTATTATATGTGTTGTTACAGATCTTCATAAATTCATATTTGTGCCACTGTTGGCCTCGGATCAGCCCATTTAAAAACAGTTAAGTTCATATCTATCAAGTTTCTCCAAGGCGAATTGGCAGGTTTCATTAATCTATGACCTAAATGTGCACATATTTCTCATAACACTTTCCTTCACTATTTAGGATTGTTTGTGATATGACTATTTAGAAGACAATACATGTCTTGATAAATAATGTGGTGAATATCAGAGAGGCTAATAGAAGTGTGACAGCTATTAGCATGGTAAAAATAGATACTATCATAGATTTCTATTATGAAAAATATCATAATAATGCAGAAAATAATCCTGTGCCGAGTGTTGGACCTACCAATATATCTCTTACTAAGAACATGTCCACATCTTAAAACGATTTTCGAAAAACAACCATTTTAAGCCCAGACACCTATTTACTTGCAGTGTACAACATTTTAAAATGCATATATTCTCCAAGAGATGGCGAATATATTCACCTTCTGGCGATGTTTGTTCTCGAACTCCCCCTTTCGCCGGTTCTCGTTGTCCAGCCTGTCCTGGTCCGCCTTCTGCTCCCTGTTCACAGAGTCCAACTCCTGGAGGTACCTGGCCGCGCGGCGGGACGCCTCCATCTTCAACTCCTCATACTCACGGATCTAAAGTGGACAAACTCTATGTAACTAATTAACTAACTATTTATTAAGTCAGTCAATTATTATGCCTAATTCATATACTATAGACTAATTAATATATATTTATATATCTATACCAATATTATAAAGAGGAATAATTTGATTGTTTGTTTCTTTGCATTGAATAGGCTGACATGAAAGTAACCGATCTTACCTGAGCTTCCTCCAAGTGGACATCAGCCCTTCCCCCGTGGCTATGTCCAACGGTGGTCTGCTCCCAAGACGCCTTCTGCTCTTCAATTTCTTTTAACTCGTCCTCCAGCTTCTTGATATCCGCCTGGTGGGCCTCGTGGGCCTTCCTGGCCTGCTCCAGGGTCTTCAGGGCACCTTCCAATTTCTTCTGTGTGTGGGTCACCCGTTCCTTTGCCTTTATGAATGTTGGTCGCTTCTTTGAGATCTCTGCTTCCTGGTTAAAAAGGAAAAAATAATGTAGAGAAGATGATCTACCAGAACAGCTTATAAAAGTAGATATTCTCCATTATGTAAAACTATGTAAATAACCCTAGTCTATTTAGAAAGCCAGCATTCACACTTAAGACTTAGAGGGCTGTATTATAGATTTATAGGTCTATATTATAGATTTATAGGTTTGTATTATAAATTTATAGGTCTGTATTATAAATTTATAAGTCTGTATTATAGATTTATAGGTTTGTATTATAGATTTATAGGTCTTAGTATAGATTAATAGGTCTGTATTATAGATTTATAAGTCTGTATTAAAGATTTATAGGTTTGTATTATAGATTTATAGGTCTGTATTACATTATGGCATTCCTTTTCTAAGAAAAATTAACTGTTAAAAGCAAAATTAAGCCAAATTAAGCATTTAGAAGTATACATTTTAGTTGTATGTATATTTTATCTGCAATTAAGTCTTCCTCACTTAAAACTAATATATGAAATATTATGAATATCATGAACATTGTTATTCGCTAATGCCTTACTCACTGGAACTTTTCTCCATATACTTTGAATATAAATAAAGAATTAAAAACTCACCACTTCCCTGATCTCCTGTTCGATCTTGGCAAGTTCCCTTTGCACAGTGCCAGTCTCTTTCTTCTTCTCCTTCAAAGCATCTTCCGCCTTCTGTCTTTTTTTCTCCACTTTCGCCAACTCTTGCTGCTTGTGGTGCAGGTCTTCCTCTAACGATTGAATCTCTTTCTCGTTGTGGTACAAATGGTATAATTGAAGCTCCACTTTTTGTTCTTGCTGCAATTCAAAATTAAGTTATTTACTAGGTTCCTATAGAATTTCGTTCTCATAAGCTTTAGAGGTCTATTCTGCGAAAATTATGTTATATTCCGGGATAAGATTTTCACTTGTTAATATAATAATAATAATAATAATAGTATAAAGAACAAATGAACAATTTAAAGAGTGAAAAAAATTCTAATGTTTTAGTCAGTTTTGAATATGCTGTAAAAAAAAGTTGGTACATCATCTATACCTATCATTAATTTTTCGATTACATTATTTATTTTAGTATAGAACTATAGATTCACAGTAATAAAAGTTGAGGTAGCTCAATGGTAAATGGCCCTCGTTTTTCTTTTCTTAATGTGGATTTTGACTTATGCATGGGGTTTTGTTGCTCAGATGGCTTTCCTAATCCCGACAGTGCTGTGCACAAAAACATGTTAAAGAAAACCTACCCACTATTATCGAGTCTGCTATCGGAAAACATCGTCAGCGACAGAATTTAGGCATTTCACTTTTTAATTGTAACATACAGTTGAAATAATTTAGTAATACACAGATGGATGGCTACCACCCCTGGTCTAGAGTATGCCGCCATAACAACCTTGACTTGTGTTCCGGCATTAGTGACCAGGTTCCAGTCTCCCTTAAGAGAGAAGCAGCGCATTTGTAACACCTTTGGTGTCTATATTTTTTTTTAACTCCTCTACGGACTCCAGTTCCATACGCTTTTTTACAACTTAATTTCTATGAAAGTTTTTACACACATACACGCTTCTTGTTTATTTTGTTATTGCGTGTGACATTAATTTAGTGATTTTTATGTTGTAGTGTACCTTAAGAATAACTTATAATATTATTTTTTCTATTTTTAATATTAAACTTATACTAATGTAGCGTGTATCTGTTACATGCTGGTGTTGTGAGGAAGTGCATGTGCAGTGTGTGCCTTATGTCTATACCTATATATATCTTAACTAGTGCCATGTGTGTTGTTTTTCCTTTCTGTGCCTAGGTTATTAATTTTTAGGCTCTTTGTGTGTCCTGGTTTGTTTGCGAAGTGGGCGTGTAATGCAATGCGGTGGTAGTGCGCGTTGGTGTGAGTATGTGTATGAGTTTTGTTGTTAGTTTTGGTATTGCAAATGTCCATAGGCGGTGGTAACCACTTTTCATCGAGTTGGTTGTCTGCCTGTCTGTTGAACTCTTGCAATAAAAAAAACAGATACTTAGGTCCATATCTTTGTTTTAATGCCAAATTTATGAATATACTGAAAAGTGATGGTTACGCGAATTGATAATTGTTTACTTATTTGATGTAAAACCATAATGATGGAAAATATAGCTGCATAGAACACAGGGAAATACAGGCAGTTATATAAAGGAAGGATTGCAAAACACTTTTATGTAGTGAAGCGATGATTTCTCCTTGTTTCTTAGTAGTTAGCACGACACGCACAGATGTACAAATTTCACGAATTCAAAGAATTTGATGATATACTTCGTCTGGCCATAAATACTGTTATAATTAGAAAGAAACAAAATATTACATTTGAATTTGGAATCTGTCATTTTGATATGATTGTTCATTGTGTTTTCTCATTTTGGCGCCAATACATTGTACAACATTTTGCGATATTAAAATGGAGTGGGGCGATAAAGAGAACCGAATCGCTGTGATTGCATTACACAAAGCAGATATGAAGCCAAATGCAACTTTTAAAACTCTCCATATGCTTGGTATTAGTCAAATGCTTGTGTACCGGGCTATTAATAGGTACAATGAGACCTCCTCTGTTTGTGACAGAAAAAGATCTGGCCGTCGACGTAGTGTTCGTACGAAAAAGGTGGTCAAAGCAGTAAGGGAAAGAATTCGAAGAAATCCTACCCGAAAGCAAAAGATTTTATCTCAGGAGATGAAGATATCACCTAGAACCATGTCGCGTATTTTAAAAGATGACTTAGGACTTGCAGCCTATAAGAGACGCATTGGTCATTTCTTAACTCATAATTTAAAAAAGAATAGGGTAGTAAAATCGGTAACAACTACTGAAGCGGTATGCAAAGGGAGGTCACAGAAAATTTTTGTTTAACGGATGAGAATTTTTTTACAACTGAGCAACATTTTAACAAACAAAATGACCGTATTTATGCTTAACGCTCTAAAGAAGCTTCTCAATTAGTCGACAGAGTGCAACGTGGGCATTATCTGTCTTCAGTGATGGTTTGGTGGGGTGTTAGCTATGAAGGAGTGACTGAGCCATATTTTTGTGAAAAAGGTATCAAAACATTGGCACAAGGGTATCAAGATACCATTCTTGAGAAGGTAGTTAAGCCCCTTAACAACACCATGTTCAATAACCAAGAATAGTCCTTCCAGCAAGACTCTGCGCCGGGTCATAAAGCTCGGTTCACGCAGACTTGGTTGGAAACGAACGTTTCGGACTTCATCAGAGCTGAAAAGTGGCCGTCGTCTAGTCCCGATCTTAATCCGCTGGATTATGATTTATGGTCAGTTTTAGAGAGTATGGCTTGCTCTAAACGCCATGATAATTTGGAGTCCCTAAAACAATCCATACGATTGGCAGTGAAGAATTTTCCCATGGAAAGAGTGCCTGCTTCTATTGATAACTGGCCTCAATGTTTAAAGGACTATAATGCAGCCAATGGAGACCACTTCGAATAAGCTTTTTATATTTTAAATTGTTTTATATTTATGTATTAAACTAACCCACTGTAAAACTTGTAAATGTTAATTGCAATAGAAAAAGAAATTCTTTGTTACAATATTTATGGCAAGACTAGGTAGGTATATAGAAGAAAAATTGCTAACAATGTTCAAACGATATCAACGCATTGCAGTTTGTTAGCAAAAGGTGAATTTTATAAGATGACCACTATTGAGATGCTGTTGACGTCGCATGCCATCTTCTTTCTTCCGCTTGCTAAGGTATGTATAGGAGAAGCAAAAAAGATTGGAGGTGGTTTGATATTTGATTTAAATGTATCACCATTTGTTCCATTCCTTTAAGAATTCTCAGTATAATTAAATTCGCGCGACCATCACAAGTTTATGAGTAATGTATTAAAGAAGAATAAAGAATAAAGTAACTCTTTTGTAAAATTGTATATATAGCGTAAACTCTATATAACGACACTGAAGGGATTGCATTTTATGACGTTATAAAGAGTTGTCGTTAAATGGAGAGGAGTCTATTATTTTTGTCTGACCTCTTTTGCTGCACTGCACCAGTAATTTTTTTGGATTTTTTTACTTATTTTATTCATATGTTCCGATATTGAGCCACCTTGGTGATAAAGGAAGTACTTAGAAATTTCGATATTTCGGAATTTCTTAGAAATTTCGGTATGCATGATGTCGACAGTCGAGTTTATTACGGGCTAGGATAATAAAGCGGTAAAAGAACGTACGCAGCTGCGCAGCTTTTACTAATTTTGGCAACTTAAAAGGTACTTTTTATTACTTAATTGATGTTGTTATTAAAAGAGGGTGTAATGTTATAGAGTGTATGATTGTATGGAAGACAAGATAAACCAACCAAAGCCAAGTGATTTCAATACTTAGAGAGTTTGTCGTTAAATCGAGTGACGTTACATGGATTTTATACTGTATGTCACTTACAATGTTCTTCCATAGCAGGATCGATTGAACCAGCTAAATCTTTTTAGACGAGAATGGTATATCCGGTGCTCCTCTAAAAAGTGCGATATTCAAGCACAGCAGTGAAACGTTTACGGGTTAGTATTACATTTAAATATGGGTTAATACCAATTCCTGTTTGAGCCTGGTGTACTTCTCGGCCTCCTCCTTCTCGAACTTGGCCTCCTTCCTCTCGGCGGCGACGCCCTTCTTCTTCTGATAGGAGAACTGCGCCTCCTCGTCGGCGCGGTTGACCTCCGCACGACACGCCTCGTATTGCTCCTTCAAGACGCCCGACCTGATTCACAACATTTTGACTTTTTATGTGACAGTCAAAGAGAAGGCTTATTATAGAAGAAAGATTTTTTGTTGACCGCATCAACTGGTAATAATGCGATTGCCAGCAAGTTTTTTTCAATAATTATCCTCTAAATTACTTTGTTAAACCTTGTATAAACTACATTTAAAAAAAAGATAAATAATAATAATTATGAATGCACAGGAACTCAAACCAACTTGACTGATAATTTCTTTTATTTTTCCTTCCACCCATTTTTAATATTATATAAAATTATTAGAGCTAGGCACGTTTGCTGAGGAGTTTCTTGCGCCGCTTTTTCTCTTCAAGCCACAACATGTTGCGAAGCGGTGGAAAATTAGATTAGGCTCCCATAGAGTAAATAATAACCACAAACAAAATTCAAACTAAATAATTCAAATGAACAAGTTGGCGGTAGCGAAATAAAACTTTAACAATACTCGTTGACACTTGACATCTTTGTCTTCCGTCATCACGGCCACTGAAAAGTGGGCGAAACGTCGGATTAACAAAAATCAAATAAATTACCATGCTTGAAACCATTAAAACATAGTTTTATTAAATAATTATGAAGTAGAGATATGCTGGGGAGTTTGTTGCGTGGCTTCTTCTTCTTTAACAGTAACTAAAACAGCTTTAGAAGCGATGGTGGACTCATGACTTTCAATAAGTAATCTGTAAAATCCATTTTGAAATGAATATTTTCATTTTCACAACAGAACACAAAAGCAGAAAAAGTGGCCCCACCCCTCCCTCAACACTAGATAAGTAGCCTCACCCAGTATCAAAGGAAAGGAGTCCATGCACTCTGTGAACACCCTCAGATGCTGGTGCTAGCGTGGCATGTTATAGAATGCCTTTTCTAATTAAAAAAAAACTAAACTTTAAAATACATAGTACAGCACCATCTAACAGTATTATACTGCTCAAGGACTTAACCTTGTGCAACAAGTGTTCCTGTCTCATAATGAAGACCTGGTATCAGCTTCAGGTGCAATCCTCAAATGACTGAATCATAATGTTTAAACATATACATAGATATATATACCCAAGAGAATTTTTTCTTACATACAAATCCTATAGAGTGAGACAACAACAATAAATCATTTCAAGTTCAAGCACAAATTTATGCCAAACAAGTCGTTGCGACAGTGAGAGCGCGACCGCGAGTGTCAACAATGTACAAATTTGTACCAAACTGAGCTGGTAAAGTTAAGAGCTAGACGCATTCACCACCAAGGTGTAGTACCTGGTTACTACTCTCTATCAACAGTGCACATATAACCAGTTTGTATGAACTTGACATAATAATTCTTCAGTCTATTCACTATAGCTCCTAGAATATTAAAATATGCTCCTGATGTATAGAAACAGAGGACACACAAGAATCTTACCCACTGATCTCTTCAAAAAGTGCTGTCCTCTCCTTCGGGTTCTTCATGGCAATACTCTCAACAGCACCTTGGAATACAAGGAAGTTCTTGGCCTTCACATTGATGCCCAGCTTCTCCAGCTCACTAAGATAGTGGCTTATGGACACTGACTGAAAAGTATTACAATCTTCGAAATATCATTAATATTTTACAAGGTAAAAAAAAAACATAAAATATACATAGAAGTAAAAATTAATGGTCAAGATCATAGCAAGTGGAGATCCATTTTGTCTGCTTACTCCTATGGGAGACAAGTGTAATAATACTAATAATTAGAATATGCCCGTGACTTCATTCCAGCTTAACTCGAAATTCCCGCGGGATTACCGGGATATAAAGTCCTGCAGCATTTAAAAAAGAATGTAAGCCATCGTTTTAGTGAAAACTCTGTTAGAGTAAGCAAATTTTTTTGTACCCAAACAACTACAAACCGCTCCCAGAAAATTCCCGGGATATAAAACTCACACATTTTATTACATAAAATTTGCTATCGATTAGTAAAAAAATCACATTAGACTTCAATTTTTTTTAAACTGGCCATTTTAAATCATTCCCAGAAAAATTACCGCGGGATCCCCAGGATAAAAAGTAGCGCAGATTTTAGGTCTTAGCATTTGCAGTCAATAAACGAAAACCGCAATGAGATCTGTGAACTAGTTTTTACGTGAATACCAAAACAAACAGACAAGAAATCTAAAAAAAATTGCAGTGTTCTCCATCATTTATAGTCTATTCCAGTTGATTTTTCTTTTAAATAACTTCAATGTACAGACACGACATTTTTAGAATTTTATGATATTAAAGATGTAAGTAAGATTTTTAATATAAGTAAGCATAGAACAGGAAAGAAGCATTCTAATGTAAAATATTAGAATATAATTAAAAGTTGTCAAGAATCATTGTTTATTTATTCAAAACATTAAGAGGGGAAGTCAAAAATGGTATAGTTTCCCTGATTAGGTGTTAGTAGGCCATGGACTGGGGCTCTAATGACCTACAGATCTCCATAGACCTGCTATACTGACCAGACACTAGTCTCACACAACAGGTTTCTTTTATCATTCTTAACATTCTTCTATTATTCTTATGAACAATTGAGGAAATTTGGTTAGTTTAGTCTCTTTTTATCACAATTTTACAGTATAAAGGTAACAGAAATGAGCTTACTTGTCCATCAATCTTATGTTCTGAAGACTGGCCTATGACAGACCTCTGGAACTTCTTCTCTGTCATGTCTTCAAGCACAAAGGTGGCTGTCACTGATGCACTGCAAAGTGAAAGGATTATATATGTATATGATTGATATTATAAAAAAAACCTATAAGCTCAGACTCACTACTAGAGTTTCGTCCATTTAAACAAATGTGCACATGTGCAGTGACATTGAACAAGGGTGGGTATAAGAAAAGAAAAAACATACAGGAAGACAGATAATTATTTAGCTAGTAGAAAATACACATATAAACACATTCACAAACATATTGTTACTAGTTACGGGACTCGAATTAAAATGGTGTTGGAATTATTATAGAGTTTATTAGAACTATACAAACACATATAACACAGATACAAATATAACCGAACATAACAAATCCAAACATAATGCAGATGGTCGGAATTCAATAAAACGCGCAAAGTCCGTCACTAATAGATCTCTGCTTGTACACACGTCACACTTAGATCGTTGTTATCGCTCGACTACCTCCTCTCTTCATCAAGCCATCGTTTTATACTGCACAAATGCAAATATGCCCGCCCGGCAAGCGTCGATGTAATTTCCTACAAATTGTAATCCACACACCTGGCTAATTATGCCTACGAGTACAATTGGCTGTTCTCCACAATAACCAATAAATAAGATAACAAAAGAAAGCAATCATAAAAGGATTACAATTAGTTCAAATGCTGACAGGTAATAAAATGTGTTTTACAGATATGCAGGTGGATTTTGTTTTTATCGGAACATAAGTTGTAACAATGTCAATTAAAGTTTAGTTTTGAGTTACAATTGTATCATTTCAGTCCTCATAAAATTTCAAAGAAAATCAATTCTTAAGGAGTAAACTCCAACATAAGAACCAAGGAATACTAAAAAAATACCTTAATGTGTGACCTTCTAACTTTTAATACAGATGCTGTTCATCACCTCCATTAAGTTGTGTTTGAATGAACATTGTATTTTCTTTTGTAATGTTGATGAGTTATCAACTTGTTACACAAGTGTCATTTAAAATTGTATGTTACAATTATTAGATTGGACTTAAATAGCATATAAAGTTATTCAACTTCTTCCAAGATTTTGATTTTGGAAAGAAATGATTTACTTTAATTGCATGATTGATATCTTATAGTCTGTAAGACTTACAGAATATTCCTATAATTCATGTGCTCCTGTTAATAAAGTATGAAATTTTCAAGCATATAGTCTACCATATTAAAGTATAGAATTTTTTGAGAGCTAATTTATTGAGCTATTGTACATATCATACTATATATGTGTGTTTGCTTTTGTTTTACTCTGCTGTGTTTCATCAATAAATAAATAAAACATTAAGGACTAACAAAAATCACTAGTTTCAAATTCAGCAAACTAGTGCAGCTAAGCATAACACAAGGTTAAGAAAAAGTGGCATACCATTTAGAAACTGGCTTATTAATAGATGCTCCATGAATAAGGTCACTAAGCCTCTTCACACGTAGGAGGGAAGTTTTCTCACCCATCACAAAACTAACTGCATCCATGAAGTTTGATTTCCCTTGAAAATTTTAAAAAGTTAAATATTATTTACTTATCACATTATAATCCTGATAAATCTTCAGTCATAAAAAAATATCAAAAGATACAAAGGTGTGATTTTAGCATCAAATAATAACAGAAGTTGCTTACAAAAACTAAACTTGATTATAATCTACAGCAATCTTTATGACAACCCTTAGCAAGAGATGATTAAAACAATAAACACTTTCATAATAAATCAAAATATATGTATACATCATAAACTGCACACTAGGATCAAGACTATTTATTATAAGTATCTTGTGCATAAAAATATAGAATCAAGGCTCGTATATGAAACGAAGGGGACGAGAATTATCTGAGAAGATAAAAAGTCAAATTTTATAACTTGTAGGTAAGGTACTTATGATGAATTATTATTTAGGTAAATCTCAGTTTGGTGGTGCTATTAGATGTTTGAAAAGCGTTGAAAGAAAAGGCATCAGAGGCGCTGATTTTGTAGTGTGTTGAAATTTTAAATAACAACGCTACACAAAAGATATAGAAGACAACAAGCAATAATAATAAGTATTCAATACCTGAGCCATTGGGTCCTACAACTGCGGTGAATGATTTCAAAGGCCCTATCTGATTATGTCCTCGATAGGACTTAAAGTTTTCCATATCAATATATTTAAGAAATGCTGGCATTTTTGTCGGTTATAGAAACAGTTTTAATACAAAAGAAATTATATCAATGTGAAAATAAAAGCGCCAAACATCGTCACATCAACAAATACACGAAATAGTGTGGCCAGCAAACAACCCAGGGCATGATATCGCCATTTTTCACAGAAAAAGCTGCCTAAACTCGCAGCTTTTAACCGGCTTCCAAAAAGAGAAGGTTTTCAATTTGTAGTGCAAATATTTCTTTTACTTTTACTTGTATGTATGTTCAGCCATAACTTTTAGTTTTAGAACGCATATAAATTTCAGTGCTATCAAACCTCGAGTTCAATGAGTTCTGAAGATATAGCGAAAAATTCCTCAAAGTTAAACAAAAAATTTTAGGCATTGTTTCAAATTTTATTTGTATTGAATTCTGAAGATTTACTAAAAAATCTTCAAAATCAAATAGAAAACGTGTAACAATTGAAATATTGTTAGGTTTATGACAATCCTAAAACGAGTAGGTACCTAATAATAATAAATAACGTGCTGTACTAAATTCGACTAAGACTAGGAAAGCATACAACTGAAATCCTTAACGTCAAACAGCACGAACGTGTTAATTGTGATCAAATAAAAACTGATAACGAGTGGTATAAATTACACCATGAGAGCTATTTAATTTATTTATTTTAGCTTGCACTATAATTAAGAGAAAATTTGTCCAACAAAGTCAAAATGTTGGTGTTGCCAACAAATTGGGTGATGGCTTCTATCTATCTATTTCATCTAATTATCATTTCCGCGTTATAGAAGCTACCTTACCAGGCAGTACCTAATTATATGAAACTTAAAAGTGAAAATATAAAAAAAAATCTAGCACGAAACAAAATTGACTTCAAGAGTAAATATAAACTAAAAAGTAAATATTTTTACATTTTGAAGAGGGTGTCAAGTAAAATATTTAAATTACTGTTTATTTTGCTAAACAACAAGATGTTGAAAGTGTGGTAATTTGATATTCATATTTTTTATTAAGACGATAGACCTTCGGTGGCTACAATATTTATTAATAACTTATTCATTTGTGGTTTGGTTAATTTAAATTTCTCGTCCTTGTAGTAGACTAATAGGCGACCAGTCGCCTTACAGATTTTCTCGCTTTGAATGGCTTGCTGGCGTAAATCGCCTACGTTGGCCACACTGACATGAAAGAACACAAACTGTTACAGTCAGTGAAGGTATTGAACTGTCAGGTGTCTTGTAAAATGAATTAAATTTTTTGCGTTTTTGGCTTGGCAGCTAGGCTTTTGAATCAGTAATTGTATTTTTACCAAAAATACCTTTTTAAAGGACTTTAGGCGTTTAGTGTAATCAAGCGTTGCAATAACTGGGGGCTAGGAGGATTTAAAGAATTTGTTTATTTATTATTTTAAATAAATAGGTATTTAATTAATTGATGAATATTTTGATAACAAATAAGAGTATATTTTACATTACACGCATAGCAAATGATTTCGAAGGATCGATGATTAATACGACCAAACCATTAATTAAGTTTTAGACTTAGTTCTTTTGCCTGCAATTATGATGCATTTACAACACACGTTAACGTCTACGTCATTAGTCAAACAGAAATTTGAAATATAAAAAAATGTACAAAATCAAACAGAAATTTTGCCATTGATACTGATAAGTTGACAAGACTCACCTATAATTGATTTGTTATTAAATTTTAATAAAGCGTCAATGGAATAAATTTAAACTAATTAATTTTTAAATATGAACGGCGACCGCAGTCCTGGAACTCCGTTAGACATTACTGACCAGGAGCAAGCTGTTCTTATGGACCCTATTGATCATGAAAGGTGTCGATACCCTTATTGTATCGTTTGGACTCCTATTCCTGTGTTAACGTAAGCTTTTTTAAAGATTTTTTATAGTAACGAACTTTAAGATAGGTAACAATAACTTTCTATACCCTTGACAAGCTTGAATATTGATCTTGTTTTAAATGTTGTTTACCTTGCCATTATTCTAATTTCGCAATTAATATTATGTGGTAGTATATTTCAATTATTACCATTATATCACTGTATTATCAATTTATTAATTAGTTCATAATTATGTGTTATATGTAAAACACTTCTTTCATTTTTTAAATCAATTGTATTACATCAGTCAATCTGACATCCCGTGTGATGTTAAGCCTGATATTCAGGGCATTCCATTAGTAGCTCACAATGCCCAGAGTGCTCCATTAGCCATTCCACAAGGCGATCACGGTTGTTGTGGTCGTGGTGAAAAGTCACTAATGACCCATGTCAAGAGTGTATGTAGTGAATGTGGTCATTGTGAATTTCTTATGGAACATAGACATTAAATAATGTTTATGTATGTACATAGGATAAAAGTATCCTACTAGATATGTACTACATTTCTGCTATCTATTTTTATAGATCCACTTTGTGTTTTTGAAAGTTGGCTGAGCTTTGACCCAGAGTGGCATGAGATTGAGGATAATTTAAGTTTAGGGTTATACATACGCCTTATATATAACCACTAAACCTGTTATTTGGGTTAGGAAACAAGTTTTAAATGAATAATGGGAAAACAAAAATATGTTAAATAAACAAAGTTATATCACTTTTGTTGATAATGAAGTATGATTTCTGGTTAGCAATGAAACTATACTTAATATATAAACACTAAAACTGTTTTTGAATTTAGTAAACAAGTTTTGAATTAGTTTATTGATTTTTAAATATGAAAATAGTTTTTTTTTGCTTATATACTGCGACAATGGTTACAAATCGGCTGTGACACTTGCTGACCGCTGCCATGGTATGCTTGCTTGGCTTGTAAGTTTTAGTTGAAAGTTACTTGAATGGTGACTTAGTTAGGTTAGATTTCAAGCCAAAGCGCAGAACAGACTGGTCACCATTGTTGCAATATAACAAAAATAATTAATATCTCAAGAACTACATGGTTGCAGAAGGCAGAAGTGACTTAAAATTTAGTGACAGTAAATAATTCATGCACAAAACTGTAAATATTGAAGAAACACATAAGTGAACACTCATAAATTCACCACATGGCTTTATTTTTCAGATGGATCTTTCCATTCCTTGGGCACATGGGCATCTGCACATCCTCAGGCGTCATCAGAGATTTTGCTGGTCCATACTTTGTGTCTGAAGATCTGATGGCATTTGGGAACCCAACAAAATACTGGCAACTGTCTCCCCAGAAGGCTGTAAATGGCCAAGCAGGCTGGGATGCTGCTGTAACGGAGGCTTCTGACATTTACAAAAAGAGAATGGTAAAACATATTATTCATGCATACATCTTTCACTGTCTTTCTAAGATATAACTATTATGATTTTGTATTTCTTATAAATAAGTAATTAATACTGGGCATAGTTGTAATGAAGTTGTCAATATTTTGCATAATTTCTCTCAATTACAACTAAATAAAATATAAACCCATTTTGTAAAAGTAAAATGTTTTTATCTAAATGTATCATTTTTCATACCATCTATTGTACATGCTTTCCAACATTGATGCAAGTGCCAAACAACAACTGTACAAACTTTAACATAACATAATACACAGACATTCATTATATAATGAATGGATTTCTTTATTTGTATAAATACAGGTAATAGTTGTACATGAGATGGTAACAAGCAAGTCAAATCGTGTCACTGTATTTGACCTACATATGGTCATACAAATGTAAACTCTTTATTAAGTTGTTATATTATAATGAAGTATAACATACAAATTCATTTGATTTGATTAGTTTACCTCAAAATCCATACATTAATACATTTTTATAGTGTAAGGGTGATTGTGATTTTCCATTATGAAGAAATTTGTATGCATCAGCAATTTTTTTTTTTTTTTTTGAAGATGTGTAAGAACGCAAAATCCAATGATTTGCTCTCCTCAATTTAATTGGAGCTATATTTTGATTGTGATTTAGGCCGAAACCTACAACTGCTCTGCACTTCCCTCAATAAGGGAGGAGATTTCCAATACCTGCATCAGATATAAGGAATATCTAATATAATAATAGCAGCCCATAAATGTCCCATTGCTGGGCTCGGGCCTCCCACTATAGAGGAACGGACATTATAACCGCCACACTTGTCCAAGGCGGCTTGGCAGGTTTGACAGATCGGTTATCTCAATGTGCAGGTTGCATCACGATGTTTTCCTTCACCGTTATTAGCACGTGGTAATTGTAACAATATGCACATTAGCTCAGAAAACTGCCTAAGTGGTGCATGCATTCCAGCCAGGATAGAAACCGCGCCCTTTGAGTTTCGGACGCGTGCCCTAGCCATTACGCTACCCCGACTTAATAGGAATATCTAATGATTCAACTAAATTAGCTTGCCCAGAAGCTGCTGCATAATGTCCCACAAAGGCGCCTAAAACAAGCACACATTCTCGACCTGGCAAATATTTAGACCAGTTTTTATCAATGTAGTATTTGTGTTTATAATCAACTTATAAAAGAGACTAGCTTCTGGCCTGACTTCGTCCACGTGGAATAGTTTAAAAAAAATCAAGTTAAAAAAATCCCCCGATTTTGAAACATTCTTCATTGGTGCCTATAGCCTTCCACGATAAATGGGCTATCTAAGACTGAAAGAATTTTTCAAATCAGACCAGTAGTTCCTGAAATTAGCAAGTTCAATCAAACAAACTCTTCAGCTTTATATATTAGTATAAGATTCTGACTAAATTTAGAAGGTGCCAAAATTTCCAAGGTTGTAAAGAGCCCCCTTTTGTTATTGTAAAATGTCTTTCTAAAGTACATTTTTATTGTATTTATTGTTATTTTTCAGCATATCATATTCTATGATAACTGCCATTCCCATGTGGCAACAGCTCTGAACATCATGAACTACAGTGGTTGCAAAAAATGGAATATGGTTAAACTGGCATTCCTCATGATACCATATTCAAGATATGTCAGGTACTATTTGAAGTTTATTCATTAAATTATTTCAATTTTTACAGTAGTTTGCATAATGCAAATTGGTATGGCGTAAATACTTCTAACAGTAATAATATATATAGGTATAGACATAAAGCACACACTGCACATGCACTTCCTCACAACACCAGCATGTAACAGATACACGCTACATTAGTATAAGTTTAGTATTAAAATTAGAATAAATTATACAATAAGTTATTTCTAAGGTACACCACAACACACATATGATTGAACAAATGTCACACACAAAACAAAAATTACCAAGAAGCGTGTTTATATATTTAAAACTTTATTCAAAATTAAGTTATAAAAAAGGGTATGGAAATCCAGTCCATCGAATTGTTAAAAAAAAAAACAGTAAATATGAATAATGTAATTTTACATCCTAAGAAATTAAAGAGTACATCAGCATACAGATTTTTTTATAATAATTATATAAACATTGTATATCCCCAAGCTCAGCAAGTTACACTTGTGTTATGGGTATTATACAGCAGACCACTTTAGGGTCGATCCCAGACACCCAGATCATAGAAAATAACAGAAAGTTTGTTTTCTACATTTACCATGCCAGGAATTGCACCTGGAGCCCTGCGTTTCAACCTCTTCGGCCAGCTAAGACTTAACCCGCTCAACTACAGAGGCCATCACTAGTAGATTAGTAAATACCTTGAACACAGATTTTTCTTTTATTGCATGAGATTAGCAGAAAGGCAGACGGCCCACTTGATGGAAAGCGGTTACCATCGCCTATGGACATTTGCAACACCAAAGGTGCTGCGCTGCTGCTCTCTTGAGGGAGACTGGCACCTGGTCACTAATGCCGGAACACAACTCAAGTTTGTTATGGTGGTGTAGAGTATTACACCAGCTATCCAGTTGGGCAAATACCTTACCACCTACCAGACTGATAGAATGTTCTGGTTAGGAGAGTTTATGCCAGAAAATGGATATAATTGTACTTTTACTATTAAATCATATGGAATTAATTGTATTTACAGTCTTGGATGTTAACATATTATAATTAAAGGAGACGGATACACATTTTACACATGCTTGGGCCTAGATTATAAAAAGATAAAAGCGATTTTAAGATTTATTTTTACTTCATTAATGTTTGTTTTTTGTTTCGTTAATATGTTTTATAATTGTAATGGGTTTCGTTATTTTGAATGAATTAATGTGTGGTTTAAGTGTTTTCTGAAATTGAAACTTATTTTATTTATGACCTTATATATATATATATATATATAAATAAATCAATCGTTTGCTGTTTGTTAGTCTCGCTAAAACTCGAGAATGGCTGGACTGATTTGGCTAATTTTGGTTTTGAATTATTTGTGGAAGTCCAGGGAAGGTTTCAAAGGTATAAAAATGAGTCGCAGAAATGTATGTACTTGAGAACGACTTAACCGATTTTGATGATTTTTTTTGCGTGTGCTTAACTTAGTCCCGGGATTACTTAGATTCACAATTGGAACCGTTAGGTGGCACCGGGATCGCGTTCTAGGATCTTCTTAATCTCCTGGCCGATTTTAATGTTTGTTTTTGTGTGTGTTAGAGTGGCTCCCTGGATGATTTAGATTCACAATTGGAACCGGTAGATGGCACTAGAATCGGGTCCTAGATTTTTATTTTTTCAGGGCAGAATAACGTCTGGCGGGACCTCGATTTTTTAATATTTCTCGTCTTCCAGATTTGAGGCTAATATTTTCCATTTTGGAATAGATTTTTTTTTTAAGTCATATCTCAACTCATTACTGAAGTCCCTGTCTCCTTTAACTTAAACATTCTTGTGATAGGTTAGGGAAGCAGTGTAAAAACAACTTTAAGTACAGTGAAAATATTGTAACGAGTCGCAGGACTCGACTTAAAATGCCGTTGGAATTATTATAGAGTTTATTAGAACCATACAAACACGCATAACACAGGTACAAATATAACCGTACACAACAAGTCCAAACGTAATGTAGAAGGTCGTAATTCAATAAAGCGCGCAAGGTCCGTCGCTATTAGATTCCCGATTGTAGTACACACGTCTCGCTTTGATCGTGGTTCTCGCTCGACTGCCTCCTCTCTCTATCAAGCCATCGTTTTATACTGTACAAATGGAAACATGCTCGCCCAGCAAGGGTCGACGTATTTTCCTAGAAATCGTAATCCGCACACCTGGCTAATTATGCCTGCAAGCGGCCATAAACGAGTACAATAGGCTGTTCTCCACAATAATCAATAAATAAGTGAACAAAAGAAGACGATCATAAAAGGATTACAATTAATTCAACTGTCAACGGGGGCGATAAAATGTTTTTACAGATATGTAGGTGGATTTTGTTTTTGTCGGAACTTAAGTTGTAACAATATTTAATTATCACTAAGTACATACGGAACAAACAAGCAGCTATATTAGAGAGAGAGTGAGTGTTGCCACACGCATAGTAGTGTTGTCAGTTCAATACATTGCTCTCCAACAATTCCTTACAAACTCGAGTTAAATTGTAAAAGTTAACAGAAGCCATGCTGGTATTGACATATCTGTGATTTTTTAATTTGTTTTTACTTTATTTTCAGTTTTGGTGCATTCCTCAAGACATGGCTGCCTTTCTTCATCATTGTTGCATTTATCTGTGGATTAGCTGCTGTCATATAATTATTCTGTTGTGATGAACACTTTTACTCTTCACTGTGTGGACAGATAATTAAGTGAATGGTGCTGAAACATCTAATAAGAAATGAGTGGATGAAGAAGTCATGTAACAGTTCTAAAGTTTAATGTGTATATCAACCATATTGGACCATAAATAATGCTCGAGCTTGGTTTTAGATATAGTAACTGATGAAGAGGTTAACTAGTAAGCAAAAATATGATAAGAAAAGCATTATTGCCCATTTTCTCAATGTTTACCAATTGTAACATTTCCTCTGCATCCATTTATGTCATGTTTTATTACTGGACAAGTGCACTGTACTGTGTTTCAGTGAATATAACATATAATAAAACTGTAAAGGTCGAATTTCTGTACAATGAATAAAAATGCTAAAAACCGAGTCAGGAGGATGTAAGAAGTGAAATAGAACTAATTTAGATTTTTTTTTAATTTTATGTTTCTCTGTTTGTCTGTCTGTTTGTACTGGTTAATCTCCGAAACGACTGGGACCGATTTAAATGAAATTTTGTATGGTTGAAGCTTATATCCCTGGTCAACATACAGGATACTTTTGATTCCGAAAATATAAAGAGTTCCCGTGGGATAGTTAAAAACCTACCACGCGGACGAAGTCGCGGGCATCAGCTACTTAAGAATAATTTCTTTTTTGTTTGTCTAAAGTAGTATATAGTAATATATGCATTACACTTGTTACTTGATGATGATTTGAAGGGAACTTCTTCCTGTGGTTTTCTGTGTGAAATGGGAATTATAAAATTCTTGAAAACTGGAAACACATTAGTAGCACCTCAGATGTTGTTAATGCCTTTAGGTCCGTGATGGTGTTATAAACAGCCCATGGAAAGTAGTGACTGTTGAGTAATTACTTTCCATCAGAATCGGTTGGATTCACCTCGGAGAGTGCAGTGCAGCTTTTTGATCTGATCCCGCCGTGTCCCTTCCACCATTAGACAACTAGATGCACTGGCACGCCGCATTGGTGCTGCATTAGCCGGGTGGTAGGGTATTTGCCAGTCTGGGTAGCTATCACCCCTGGTTTAGAGTTATGTCACCGTGACAACCTGGAGTTGTGTTCCGGCATTAGTGGCTAGGTTCTAGTCAACCTTTGGAGAGCAGCAGCACATTGGTAGCAACTTTGGTGTCCATGTCCATAAAGGCGATGGTAACCAATTTCCATCAGTTGGGATGTCTGTGTGTCTGCTAAACTCGTATAGTAAACAAAATGATATATAGTGGACGCATTGTGTCCACTTTCATCATGTACACTGCAAAGTGAATTTCATTGCAGGACTTTGTCTTTCCCAGTACTTACATAATGTGTTTTCAAGTACCGTGTGTGTACATACTGTCCAGACAAATTATCTTAGATTATATATCTGCTCTAGATAAAGCGTTATCATCAAATGGGGAGGTATACTACCATCACAAAGGTGAACTGTTGACCTACTTCAGTAAACAAAAATCTGTTATTTACAATATTGTTACGAGTGCTGGACTCGAATTCAAATGCCGTTGGAATTACTATAGAATTTATTAGAACTATACAAACACGTATAACACAGGTACAAATATAACTGGACACAACCAGTACAAGCGTAATACACGATTCAATAACACGCGCAAAGTTCGTCACTATATAGCTTATCGAATGTACACACGTCTTATCTCGCTGGTGACCATCGCTAGAATGCCGATCTCCCCATTGGGCCATTGTTATATACTGCACCGATACAATGTGGCTGCCCGCCCGCATAGATCGAATTTCTTAAAATTCGTAATCTGCACACCTGCCTAATTATGCCTGCAAACAGCCATAAACGAGTACAATAGGCTGCTCTCAACAATAACCTATAAATAAGTAAATAAAAGATAATCATAATACATATATACATACATACATAATATCACGCCTGTTTCCCATGGGGGTAGGCAGAGACTATGGATCTCCACTTGCGACCTACTTTCAATAGCCTCTTCATACATGCACGTTTATTTGAAATGCTTTTTACCTGACCTCTCTTTAACACTTCTGATATTTGGTCATGGTGTGTTCGTCTCGGTCTACCGGCAACAACCCTACCATTCACAATACTGTCATACACCTGTTTTGTGATTCTACTTTTATCCATTCTCTCTACATGTCCAAACCAACTTAACATTTCTTTTTCAACTCTTGCTATTACATCTTCTTTCAATCCACAATGTTCCCTTATCACACTGTTCCTTATCATATAATTCAAGCTAACCGCACATATACTTCTCAAAGCTCTAATTTCAACTGCGTTTATCCTACTTTCATGCTCCTTCTGCCATACCCAACTTTCACTGCCATACATTAGGGTTGGCACCAACACCCCTTTATGGACAGCCAAGCGTGCCTTTACAGACATTTTCTGGCTGTTCATAAAAGAACTACAATCTCAAACACCGACGGCGGGTAAAAAATGTGCTTTGTTTACAAATATGCAGGTGACCCAATTGTAACAATATAAACTAATTATTTGATTGTATTGATAGGTTATTTATCTGCTAGAGTATACCTAGGTTGTTAATAATCATGAAAATACATAATGTGAATAATAGTGCACTTGCCAGTATTAGTGTGGTAAAAGAAAGTATGTGGTGGATTTATGGTTTTTTATAGTTATTTGATGTAGATCTATCGACTGAATTTAATTATTATCTGTATATATTTGTTAGTAGCTTGTGATCTTTAGCTCTGTGTTTGAAGTGTGTACTTTATATATAGCAGGAATTTGTGAAATAAAGTTCACTGGTGTAGAGAGTGTATATTTTAAACTTGCTTGTTCAAAGTGTACACTTAGACCGATAAACCATATACTTGTACAGTCAAAGGCAAAAATATACACCAAGTAAAAATAGATGCTACCAGGTTTTGGAAACTGGAAAAATGTCGAACTAGTTAACTTAGACCAAATGTTCCTGTCTCACAATGAAGACCCGATATCAGCTTCAGGTGCAAACCTCATAATTACTGAATCATAATGTTTAATCGTATATATACCCAAGAGATTTTTTTCTTTCATACAAATCCTATATAATCAGAGTGAGACAACAACAATAAATCATTTCGTTTTAAATTCAAGCACAAATTTGTGCCAAACACTTCGTTACGACAGCGAGAGCGCGACCGCGAGTGTCACAAAGTACAAAGTACCAAACCGGGTTCATGGAGAATCCTAGAACATAGAAGTTTTTGTTTCAACTTTAACTTCTAACGGTTTTAGCAACAAAAGTTCTTTAAACCGGTTTTGTTAAGTAATCCGGTTTTAAACTTAGTCATACACCTTTAAAGCACAGCTATGTACAACAGCAAGCTTTTAGTCGTTCACAGTATAGAGGAAGTAGTTATCTCGTAATAAACTGTTTAAATCAGGTTTCAATAACACTCTGTTTAACACATTTACACTCCGAATTTTATACTTTACTAAAAGCGATTAATTTCAAACCGGTTCCAAGTCTTAGATGCCATAAAAAATATGAGTTCATCCACATATACATATAAAGTAGAATCTCTTTAAGTCGAAAACCTCCCTAACTCGAAAAAAATATTGTTCCCTTCCCTTCAACCCCAAAACCTCAGTTGCGCGAAATCTGAACTCCCTATAAGTCGAAATAATGAGTGTGTCCCTATAAGCAAATTCAGTACCGTGAAATATGGCAACTTAACCAACGGTTGACAATTTTCCCATTATACGTCTTCGACTTTCGTTTGCGAGATTACAATTACCTTTAACAAAATTACAATTACTTCTAACAAAATTACTTTTTTGAGCATATAATGTCCCTCAAAAAGACATTTTGTGAGAGGTAATAGTAATATTGCAAACGAAAACGTATAAGGGCAAAATTGACAACCATTAGTTAAGTTGCCAGATTTCATGGTACTTATTTTCCTTCTATACTTCGAAAAAATAAATTGGACCTCTATGTCTCGAACATAGTAGTAACATTTAATTTCACGTCCTTTACAACTCGATTATTTGACGACCGACTAAGAATATGCGGATAATATACAGCATTGTTTCTCAGAAATAAATGTAGTAAAATTTTCTTAAGTTTTCGCGACTTTTATACATAATAAAACTACGTTTTAAAGGTTTTAAGCGCGGTAATTTATTTGATTTTTGTTATTCCGACGTTTCGGCCACTTTTCGGTGGCCGTGATCACGGAAGACAAAGATGTCAAGTGTCAATGAGTATTGTTAAAGTTTTATTTAGCCTACCGCCACTTGTTCAATAAATGTAGTGTATACAATCGGTTAGAATAACTTAACCTCTACAAATCGAATTTTTCCTTACTTAAGTCGAAATTCTCCATAAATCGAAAACTCTATTATTCGAATTTTTTGGCGTCCCCCTTCAAGTTCAACTTAAGAGGTTGTACTGTAATTAGTTTCTACACATATTATCCATCACTGATGTAAATATTCAACCCAAATATCAAATTTTCACAAGAAAGCAGTCCGAAACTCAATTGTAAATTTTTCATACGGTACCATGGGGAGCATTATTAAAAACAAATACACGTTTATACTGAAAATGATATAGATTTATCACTTTTCGTACACTTTACAATTTCCTAATAAGTGGCACATGGTAGATGTATCGTTCTGGTATACATATTATTGCTTATATGCTACAAATATAGCTGCATAAGGTAGTGTATACTTATTATCATATAGAAATATTCGATTTTGTATGTCTTTAAAAGATTATATAGGTGTGTATATATATATAAAACTTTGCATTATACCTTTGACTGTAACTATTTATATTACTATAGGGTAAATTAATAGAGCGTAATTTGATGAAGGGTTATGTAATGCCACTCTTGTTATATGCTCACCTTTAAAGGATTCTTTGTGGTTTTTTTTTCATTATTATACTCTAGTAATCATTTTTTCATAATATATACAGGGCGTTCCACTAATAGCTCACAACGCCCAAAATGTTCAGTTAGCCGTTCCACAAGGCGACCGCGGGCGTTGTGGTCGTGGTGAAAACGACACAAATGACGTCATCATTTTCGATCACACAATGCTCACAACGACCAATGTCAAGAAGTGGGTCGAATAGCCGTTCCACTTGGCTTTAAGATTGTAACGCCGGCAAGCAAGTGGAACGGGATAAATCGCGGTCGTGAAGGTGGTCGTTCTGAGTCCCTAATGGAACGTAGCCGATGATATGATGGCTGCTATAGGCCGTCTTTAAAAAACTCTTAAAGTTCATCCTATTTGTTAGTAGCAACTGTAGGTGAGAATTATTATTATTGTTACTTACAATATGAGTATTAATTTATCACCATACTTAGGGTGGAAAGCTGCCATTGACAGATGATTTCATCTAATGTGATTCATACACTTAAACATAACTTTGAATCATTCTATGTCATTAAATACCATCGTGGCTACGTTCCATTAGAGACTCACATTGAACACGTTCACGACCGCGATTTTTCCCGTTCCACTTACCGGCGTTACAATCGTAAACCCAAGTGGAACGGTTATTCGACCCACCTCTTGACATGGGTCGTCGTGAGCGTTGTGATCGAAAATGATGACGTCATTAGTGACGCTTTCGCCACGACCATAACGACCGCGGTCACCTTGTGGAACGGCTAACAGAGCATTTTGGGCGTTGTGAGCCACTAGTGGATCGCGCTGTGTGTCCTTTCAGTTCTGTCTTTTAACCAAATTGAATCAATTTGGTTCATCTTCATTCATCTAATATTATGAAATATATTTCAGTAGTGAAGTATAAATTATTTACAATTTTAGAAATTACAATAAACGTCTGCAATGTATGTTATAATATCATGTAACCCCATAGAAAAGTATTTATCTGAAATTACCTCTGCAATTATCACAGCATGGTTCTACATGGACACAATGGTCCCTATCCCTCTTATCCTTTCCTAGAGGCTAGCAACTCGTTGGCTGCGCCCCTGATAGTGCAAATGTCTCTAGGCTATGCTAACTACTTTCCATTTGCTGGAGCATCTGCCTATTCGTCAGTTTCACAATAAATAAATGACTGGAGCCCTAAAAATGACAATTATCCCACTATAAATGTAATAACAGACTGTATATTAAAGTTAATAATATTAATCGACAGACAAACACACACATTGTATATCCTCGAGCAAAGCAAGTTACGCTTGTGTTATGGGCGATATACAACGGACCACTCTGGGGCCGATCCCAGATAATAGTAAATAACAGAGTACGTTTCTGAAATTTGCCATGCCAAGTATCAAACCCGGAGCCTCTGTGTTCCAGCGAGTTCGGCTGGCTAAGACTTAGCCCGCTCAACCACAGAGGCCGTCCGTAATTGTTAAGCTCTTTAAGTGCGGCAGTAAGCTTTTTATTTAACCAATTGGTATAAGTACACCAAAAACTTTTGTGCAAAATTGTACCTGTTTTATGAAATTGTAAATTTATATTAATTCTTATTGTTTCTATTTGTGAGTTACTATTATTATAAATAAAAAAATATTTAGCTTACATGTTTTTATTGAACACTAGCTGCAGCACCCTGCATGCATTGCAATGCCAAGTAAGGTAAAAAGTTGTTTGATTGTATACTACCATGGCTAGGCATAGGCATGAGTATGACTACCATCCCTGGTCTAGAGTATCCCGCAATAACAACTTTGAGTTGTGTTCCGGCATCAGTGGCCAGGTTCCAGTTCCTCCTTCAAGGCCGGCAGCACCTCTGGTATTGCTATTGTCCATAGGCGACGGTAACTACTTACCATCACAGTTGGGCTGTCAAACTGTGATGACCCCACCCAAAATTCGGCTAGAGCAAGCCGTTTGAAAAACCATACCGTATGATACAAGCGCCAACTACGCCGTATAAGTTACGGCCCCACTATCGCGTACCAAAAAGGATAGGATTTGATGGCAGTGACTTTGATATGAGAAAAGTGACTTTGAAAAAAGTTATTTTAGACTTGCGCAAATCCACACCAGACAAACTGAACTGGAATCAGAGACTAACAAACACTGAACACAAAACATTTTATTCAGTTTGCAACTCTACCTGTCATATATATATATATATATTCAACATACAAAGATGTATAAAAATCTTAGAATAATTCCACATATGTAATTATTATAACATAAAAATATTTAAACAGGCACCTCTCTTGTAATTAATAATCATGTTTGGTTGAGCACGGCCTAAGATAATGACATGTTTTTAGTTTTCAAAACTATTTTTAGAAAATGATGTTTCTCCCTTAAGCAAGTAGTAATCAGTGGAGCAACATTCCAAATGAATGAAAGCCATTTTGACAAATTAAACTAACTGCAATGAACAAAGAACTGAGTAAAATCCATGAACAACAACACAATAAACAATAATTCATAACCCCGCACCCCATAGTGGTGTACCAGAGCATACTGAAATATGATTGTACATAAAACTTACACTTTTAAATAAAAATGTTTAACTCATGATTTATTTTCTTATTTCAATTTGTATTTTTAATTTTGCAATCTTACCACATATTTTGAAATAAAAGCCTGTGCCCCAGGTCATGAGTTGCTATTTCATCCAATATATGTGGTATAAAAATGTAAGTGCCAATAGATTCATGGTGCTTTTGACCTTTTGATCTCTACAATTTATAGACACTAGTAGTAATGTTTGAATTGAACACAAACACCAATGAATGCATGGCAATTTTGACCTTTTGGTCTATACTTTCTTAAAGATAGCCTATGGGGAATCAAGTTGTTTGAAGTGCACACCACTGCTATCCGATCCCCTATAAATTGAGAGGCCCAAGCCCAATGGAGTTCCTCATTGTCCTTTAATTAACACACACTTGGAAATTATCTTTCGGACACCCACTTTGGAAGTCTATTCCCATTCTAAGCAACTTATGCTTGGACAGTTCCTAGACCAGAAGTTTATTTACAAATTTACACTGCGAGGATTCAAACTCTGGGTCTCCTCAATGTTTCAGTGAACCCTGAGAACACAGAACTTTTGATGACAATGGTATTAATCAGGAATCTTGCAATAATAAGTACACATGTAGATAAGAAAATAAAGCATGTTAAAAAATGTTTTTATTTTGTCTTTAACATTTTCATGAATATTTTGATAGCCATCCAGTAAAGAATATATTGTACAGGATTTTAATACAGTATAAAATTATTTATAATAAATAAAAAATATCTGGCAAAATAAATCAGGGAGAATACAAACATTTCTTCATATTGAACACTAGCAACCAAGCATTTTCTGTCTAGAAGTACACAGCAAGGTAGATTTTGTTTAAATATTAAACAAACCCAATAATTATTTTTGATTCAGGTTCTTATAGATTTAATTTATTCACAAATATAGTAGTATTCATCAGTACTCTTTCAATACACCCTTTTCTGTTGAAAAGTCATAATTATAACCGTCCAAGTTCACTTTGTTTGTAAGGAAAGCTAATAAATCAACAATTTCCGTCGTAAAAGCTTCTTTGTTTGAGGCCATTCGTAATTCTTTTGACAACATAAACGGCACTCCTTGTAAATAGTGGAAGTTGTCTGATGCTGCCCTGGCGACTGGGGCAGGAGGTGCAGGCCTTATAGGGTACGGCGCAGGTATACCACTCACACTTGGGTATAAATTCCCAGGCTGTCCCGATGGATCTACGACGACAAATCCATCATCTTGTTTTGCTCCAGGTATTGGTGGCGTATCATCCTCTACGGGTGAAGATCTGCGTTTACCAAAAATTGACGAAAACATTGTTATTTTTTCTAAAGATTTATTAGTGACTCATAAGAACGTAACGCAACAACAAACAGAGAAAACGAAACGATTGAAACGTCAATTTCAAAGAGTAAAGCACAAACTACTATGGAAACTATGGATACTACGTATGTGTGAAGTACTAATATATTAGAAAGTCAATTTACATTTTGATTTGCTAATTCAAATGTCAAATCAATCTTTAAAAATTAGTGAATAAATTGAAAATTTCGCTTACTGATTCGATAAAATCAGCTGAAAATATCATGTACACCTATTTTTTTTATGCGAATGCATATTCTTAATGAAATATAAATAATTTATGTTCTTATTTACTATCAACTAGGTAAGATATGTAGTTTTGCTTGTGTTAATTTTCAATTTTTGGCTAATACTCACTCTCTAAAATCAAAAAATTATGTCTTTCTTTTAAAATATGTGTAAAATTATGAAATAAAAATGTGTTAAAGTTAGAAAAGTATGTTCAAAGAAAATTTGTATAAATAAGATCCGTTAAGTAGCTTTTAAAATATAACTGTTTTCATTTTCAAATAGATACTTTTTAGTGTTTTGACTCTGAGCCGAGTCCAAACGGTAAATAGATTGGACGTTCTTCCCTAGGCCCAGTGTTGCCATGTCAAAAATAAGGAAGACGGTGATTCCATTAAAAAAAAGGTAGATTCTAAGAAATTACGGTAATTCTGCTAGAAACAATACGATGTAAAATACGGTGTACTAATAACAATTTTATCGCACAAATCGCTGTTTATTGGAAGAACTACAATATTACCAATATTACTATGCTACCGAAAATTTGGATACTCAAGTAATAAAATTATTCAGAATCTGATACGATCATCGCCTCATTTTTGTAAATGTTCTGATTTAATGCTTGTAGCATTTCATCATCAGGATTAAAGTCAGTGCAGTTTTGCCCATGTCTTTTAATGGACTGTTGGGTCAGAAGATTCCTTTTTATCGAGCGGGTTACTAATTTGTTCCGTTTCTTCGTTTTTATGTGAACTTTACGTGATTTTGCTGAATATGCGCTTGCATTCCGCATTGGAGTGTGGCAAAGATAACATTCCGAGCATGAATAAGGGAAGATGCTAAAAATCTTTCTGTTTGTACTTGTAAAATTACTTGAAATGAAAACGTTTAATAATTCTTCTCAAATTGGTTGCATTATATTGCCGCGATGCATGGCTAAATCCTCGAGCATAAACTCATCTATAATTAAAGGATGCGTTCTTACAATCACTATTTTATTTAATTTAATTTATTCATGACCATAGAATGTATGTCTTTCAGTCGGAAACATGTTTAAAAAGAACTTATACTATGTGTAGCACAGCTGAACTGTAGGTTATCAGCTGGTGCCATTCAACGGAGTTCTTGTGACAACTCAAAAGGCCACATTTGACTATACATTTCACATTTCTCACAAAACACATAATTATTACTCAAAAACTATCAATATCCTACAACTATTGTTCATTTTAGAGTAATTTTACACATTTTTAGAAAATAAAACTGCACAGCACAACATCTCCTTTCAATTCCCGCCAAAAACTCCCTCTTACAATCACTTCTTTTTTATTTTTATTTAATTTATTCATGACCATAGAATCTATGTCTTTCAGTCGGAAACATGTTTAAAATGAACTTATGCTATGTGTAGCACAGCTGAACTGTAGGTTATCAACTGGTGCCATTCAACGGAGTTCTTGTGACAACTCAAAAGGCCACATTTGACAATACAGTTCACATAATAGGTTGGGGAAAACGTATTGTCGCATATAGTATGTATGAACTTGTAATAAGATCTCTTTGTCTATACCATTTGTATTTGGCTGGTTTTGGAATCATTAAAAAGTTTCAATTTTAAAGAAGACAATTCCAAATTCTAATTGGGAAAATGTACGATTTTCATTTGTTTTTCTTATTGTTAAAATGAGTGAATCTAATGAAGAAATTCGATACATTTTTAAATTTTACTACAAAAAAGGTAAAAATGCAACACAATGCAGTATCTGTGAGAGTAGCGCAAATTTGGTTTAAGCGTTTTCAATCCGGAAATTTTGATATCAAAGATGCACGTCGCTCTGGTCGCTCTGTTACGGACAAAATTGATGCCATTTTTTAAAAAGTGGAGCAAGATCGACATGTTAGTAGTTACGATGTAGCTGGAGAACTGGAAATTGACCACAAAACGGCTTTGGTGCATTTGAAAAAAGCTGGGTACACAAAAAAGCTCGATATTTGGGTGCCTCATGAGCTCACTGAAAGAAACCTAATGAACCGTGTACTCATTTGTGATTCTTTATTACGACGTAATGCAACCGAACCCTTTTTGAAGAAGGAAGCTGATAACTGGTGATGAAAAGTGGATCACGTACGACAAGAACGTGCGAAAAAGATCGTGGTCAAAGACCGGTCAGGCTTCACAAACTGTGGCGAAGCCCGGATTAACTCGCAACAAGGTGATGCTTGTGTGTATGGTGGGATTGGAAGGGCATTATTCATTATGAGCTGTTACCGCCAGGCAGGACCATCGATTCTGAACTGTACTGCGAACAACAGATGAGATTAAATCAAAAAGTTGAGAGAAAGCGGCCGGAATTAATCAACTGAAGGGGTGTGGTTTTTCACCACGATAACGCTAAACCTCACACATCTTTAGCCACTCAGCAAAAATTACCAGAGTTTGGCTGGGAGGTGTTAATGCATCCGCCGTATAGTCCTGACCTTGCACATTCAGATTTTCACCTGTTTCGGTCTCTGCAGAATTCCTTAGGCAGTGTCAGGTTAACATCACGAGAGGACTGCCAAAACCACTTGTCGCAGTTTTTTGATCAGAAGCCCCAAAATTTTTATAGCAATGGGATCACGTCCCTACCTACAAGATGGCAAAAAGTTATCCAACAAAATGGCTCCTACATATTTTAGTCAAATGTAAATAAACTTTATAAAAAAAACCTTTTGAATTTTTATATAAAATGCGAAGAAACTTTTTCCCCAACCTAATACATACGTACATAATATCACGCCTGTTTCCCATGGGGTAGGCAGAGACTATGGATCTCCACTCGCGACCTACTTTACAATAGCCTCTTCATACATGCACGTTTATTTGAAATGCTTTTTACCTGACCTCTCTTTAACACTTCTGATATTTGGTCATGGTGTGTTCGTCTCGGTCTACCGGCAACAACCCTACCATTCACAATACTGCCATACACCTGTTTTGTGATTCTATTTTTATCCATTCTCTCTACATGTCCAAACCACCTTAACATTCCTTTTCAACTCTTGTTATTACATCTTCTTTCAATCCACAATGTTCCCTTATCACACTGTTCCTTATCGTATCATTCAAGCTAACCGCACATACACACAATACTTCTCAAAGCTCACATTTCAACTTTTCAGTTCACATTTCTCACAAAACACACAATTACTACTCAAAAACTATCTTTATCCTACAACTATTCATTTTAGAGTACTTTTACACATTTCTAGAAAATAAAAGTGCACAGTACAACGTCCCCTTTCAGTTCCAGCCAAAAACTCCACATAATTATTAATATTAGTCACCACCGTAGATGTCACCACTAAGCTCGCGACGTCAAAATTGTAAATGCACTTTTTTTTGTTAAATACAATATTCGCACATTGTTTGTACTATACATATACGTATCGTTCCATCAGTAGCTCACAATACCCAAAATGCTCCGTTAGCCGTTCCACATGGTGACCATGGTCGTTGTGTCCGTAGCGAAAACGTCACTAATGACGTCATCAATTTCGACCACACAACGACCCATGTCAGGAGGTGGGTCGAATAACTGTTCCACTTGGGTTTACGATTGTACCGCCGGCAAGCAAGTGGAACGGGATAAATCGCCGTCGTGAACATGGTCATTGTGAGTCCCTTGTGGAACGTAGTCATAATGTAGTGAAAATTAATGTCTTTTTCCAGTAGCAGTAGCAGAGCAAACAAAAATGTGGAATCATTAAAATAAAATAAGATAAAGTATTTTACATTTTCATGAAATTAAAATCAACACATCCGATAAGTATTTTGTTAATGAATTTTCTACTCCTTGTAATATTTCAGTTTTCCATTTACTTACTGAACCCCAAAAAATAAAACCGAGGAGTATTGTTCTAGCTGCTACTAATTCGAAAAGTTTTTAACTGTGGTATATTTTTATTGGTGGATGTAAGTGCTAGTGCTACTAATTTTAAAATCTCTTATCTGTGGTATATTTTTATTGGTTGATGTAAGTGCAATTCTCGAACAAGATTCTTATTAGCGAATGAAATCGGAATAAAATTTCTTATCGTCGGACGACCATTGAAAACAAACCACTTTTCTGCGATAATATAACAATATGTCAAATGTTGGAAAACATACATGTTGGCTTGTTTTGATGTGAACTATGTGAAAATAAATCTGGAAAAACTTTACAGTACTGTTTTTTTATTTTTGATATACTAGAAATGTAATTTTAGTTATATATTAAATTGAGCCAGTGTAAAGTGTGAACTACATATTTTTATGAACTCTTTACGAGTCCAGCTGGTCTAAAGGTATTTATTTAAACTTATAAACAAGTCGTCCAAAGGCATGTTTGGTAGTATTTATGAAGTTTGACGGTCATTTTTCACAAATAATTATAGGAATACATTTCAATTACAAATCAACATATTATTTTTTATGATATTTGTATTTGATGATGATATAATAATATGTAGTTGTTGATGAGTCCTCTTAAACCGTAAACTATAAGGGAAAATAATAAATTTAAAAAATGTTATACAGAAATTACTAACTTATTTATTTATTTAGAGTTTTCCATGGGTTGTGGGTCACTAAAACTTTGAATTGGTATTCTGCAGAAACCATTCAATTACCGGAGATTTATAGTCTTGTGTTCATACCTGTTATTATAAGTATATATAATACATCTAATTTTAACATAATTGATTAATTAATTTTAATTAGTACCTATAAGTATAGGGTTTCAATCCAGTGTATTCTATTTTACAGTAGAAAAGTGTCTTTTCTTCTTTTATGTGTAATCAAAATTATTATTTCAATTGTTTTGCTGTTTACACATAAATTTTATGATTTAAATATGTTTTTTTATTTCTTTTAGTGTGGTTATTATTCAGTCAAAATTTGGTAAAGAATTTACTATTTTAGTTTTATTAATTAATAGGAACTACCCATAAACCGAATTGAAGTGGTAGTTCGTAAAATTAAAATCGGTTTTTAAAATGAACTTCAATACTAGTATTTTAACAATTGTATTACTCTATCCATTTTATTTAGGTTGTTATTGTAGATCTATCTTGTTATGGACTCAATAGTTATGATTATGTTGTTAAACTTGTATAAAACCTCTATTTCGCCATTGCTGGCGAGATAGAGAAAAATTAGAAATATATTTAAATTTTGAAGTTTATGTTTGGAACATTGTGAAAAATGTGCTCTATAATTTGTCAATTGTAAAAATCTGTACTAGAAATTTACCTAAAATATATTATATGGTTGGAATTTAAAATCCGGAGTTTCCTTGAAAGACCACAACACCTCGGTACCTAACAGCTTTTTCTCCAATGTCTTATTGTTTAAATATATATGCATGCCAAAAAACTATATTAGAATGATTTAGGACTAGGGCTGCAGTGGTGATTACATAGTTCATACAAATCTTTCTTGATGTTGAACACTTTCCCATAGCAAATAGGAGTCCACAATCTGATCCTATTCTGTAAATAATTTTAGTGTCTAACAAAATCTAAGATAAGCATAAGGAACTTCCATAGTTGCTCATAGATGCTAATGATATAACTCGATAACAGTGATGGGAGCACTTTGCCTACATAACAAGTCTCACATGTTAACTATGTAAAATTAAAACCTAGCCACTGACATTTTTGATAACTGACATTATTTTTAATGTTTTTTGGATATTTATCTTTCTAGGCATTTACTGATGTATTGTCTTTTGTCAAAACAATGTATTACTTCTAATAAGGTTTATGAATAATTTGAAAATTGTATGTAGTTCTCTTTTCATCTTTACTTGAGATTATTTCTCCAAACTTCAGAGCATTGATTTCATATGTGGTTAAAGTTAATAATGTATTGTTTTCCTCTCCAATAAAATCCCTTGCTAGGTTTTGATTTTTTATAGCAGCTTCATACATATAGGTGGAGATATGATTGATGATGCCAATATGCTCATTAAATTCTATGAATGTCTTAGGACTAGCTTTTGTGAATATGTATTAGACTTAACATATTTTACTGTATTATTTTCCAGGAACAGTAGATATGGAGGATGACACCAGCCAATCATCATCACATGCAGGTAATTCTGTTCACTTCTATATATACAGTAGACCTATAAAAACCTATAAATCTATAAAAAAAAACATGCAGGCTGTTTTGTACAATGAAGGTAGTTTGTAATCTAGCAGGTGAGGTAACCAATAAAATAACAGTGAGTGCCTTAAATTCATAAAAATATAACAGTGACAAAAAGGAGAAATGGTAAAATAGTGAAAGTAAGTGATAAAATATACATAATTAAAATCATTAAATAAATAATGGGTATAAAATTCAATGTATTTGATATAACTCATGGGTGTTGGAACAACTATATACAAATGTATAGTTATTGCTGTAGTAAATGAAATTAAGGAACATGTGATGAAAAAGGCGAATTTACTACCAGTATGTGACCATGAATTTTTTGATTTAATATAATTTTTTATTTCACTTGAAATTTTGAACATTCAGATGGGCCTTGCCTGATGGCCTAGACACAAATGAATAAGAAAGTTTGTAACGCTAAGGATGTTAGTAATGCTTTGCTAGCTTCAAAGACTTGTTCAAAACAAACATTATGAGCCGTTTTTTTATAGTTTGACAGTGTCAGAGTTAATTTGATTATTCTTGATTCTATTTTTTTTTTGGAATGCAATATATTTCTTTGCAAATTATCCCAGTTATTTGGGGTGTATCCATGACCATTCATCTCCTTTTTGGTTTTCCTTTACATTTGTACCCATCAATCTTCCAGTTATTAACACATTATAAACATTTTTATTGTCACATGACTTTTTGTCCCTCCCAATTATGTGCCCAACAGTCTTTTTCCCCTCAAGTTTTCAATCACATCATGTGCTATCATAAAATAAATATTAACACAAAAAGAAAATTCACGTATTACTCTATGTCAATGTATATTTCAAAAAGTCGTGGGGTAGCGTAATGGCTAGCGCACGCGTCCCAAACTCAAAAAAAGGACGCGGGTTCGATCCTGACCGGAACACATGCACCACTTAGGCATTTTTCTGACCTAATGTGCATATTGTTACAATTACCACGTGCTAAAGACGGTGAAGGAAAACATCGTGATGCAACCTGCACATCGAGATACCTGATGTGTCAAACCTGCCAAGCCGACTTGGAGAAGCGTGGCGGGTATACTGTCCATTCCCCTATAGTGGGAGGTCCTAGCCCAGCAGTGGGACATTCATGGGCTGTTATTATTATATTATTATTAATGTCTATTTATATGTAGTCTGTGTTCTCCATATATTGGTCCTTTGAGACCGATACAAACTAGTTATCTATGGATGTTTTATTTATGACGTCCTTCTTAAATGACCCCATGTGATAAATTAGAAGTGTGTTTGAGTTAAAATATTCTTACCTGTTTAGAGAAGTGTACGTTTTTGAGCTGCCACAAAAACTCGCTTGCTTGGCGTTAGTCATAAACCTAAAATTTTGCTGAGACTAATTCTATTACCTAATTAGTTTAATTAAATAATTAAATAAATATATAACCGTTTAAAACTACGTTTTAATGGTTTTGAGCGCGGCATTTTATTTGATTCTTATTTCGACGTTTCGGTCATTTTTTAGTAGCCGTGATCACAGAAGTCAGATGTCAAAAAAAGAAATTTTAACTGTGCGTACTAGTCGCTAAAACTTAAGAACATGGTAGTAAAAAAGGTATAATTTGTTTTGTTGAATAAAATATTTCGCGTAAACATAGCATAAAGTCGCGTCATACTTTCCTTAAACTTTGCGCACAGATAATTATAAAAGCATAATTAAGCCTTAAGCACAATCAGACTAACAAAGATACACAAATATTTTGCTAATACAAGTATTGTGAGCTATAAAATAAAAGTGCATTATTATTCAGCGATAGACCCTGTTTTCTAAGTAGGAATGTTATGGATAAGAAATTTCGGGTCACATGCCATACTCTTAAAACTCTTTCGTCGTTCGTTCAGTCCGAAAGAGTCATTGAAATTTTATATAGAAGAAAGAAAGAACAAAGATTCATTTAGAACTGTAATGATAAAGTCTATAAAACACAAAAATAAACGGAGCATACAATGTTTTGAATTTGTAATTAAGAAAAACATGCTATTGTTTTTGTACTTGTTTTATAACCAATGATTAGCGTGGAACTAATCCTTATTGTTATTGTTTTCGACTTTGTTAGCCGTTCGCAGGTGTGCAAATTACTATTTCTCGGAAATTCAGTGCGCGCGGCCAATCTTTTTTGTACTGTGTATTTAGTATAAGACGATGCCCGAATGGAGGGGTGGGCAGTCAAGCGACGACTACGTGACGAGTAAGACGTTTGTAGTACTCTCGATTCGCGATATAGACGACGGACTTTCCGCGTGTCGAATTGCATTGAATCGTGCATTGTGAACTGGTTGCATCCAGTTTTATTTGTATTTGTTTTATACGTGTTTGTACAGTTCTAATAAATTCTATAATAGTTCCAACGGCATTTTTAATTCGAGTCCTGTAGCTCGTAACATTAGATTTTATAGGAATTGTAAGAAAATATATCGAGCCTTTACCGCCATTTTATCGTAAGCGACATTAAATTCAATTTCAAAAGTTTTTATTCAAAATAAGTTTCACTGGAGCACACTTTTTGAAGGTCATACGTATAGGTGATAATTTAATTTTACTTCCTAGTCTATGTATACCGCTTCGCAACGTGTTATTGCTGTTAAGGAGAAGAAGCGGCAAGAAACTCCCCAGCAACACGTCTAGCTAAAAATTGTCTTTGTTTATATTTCTTATACAATTTTTGTCTCAGGTTTTTTTTTAAATAAGTTTTGTACTGAAGTATGTTACAGAATGAATTTGAAGAATTAATGGAGTTGTAGCAAACAGTGCATATTCAATAAGACAGAGACACAATTAAAGGATAGAAAAATATTATTATAGTTATAAATATAAAGACATGACGTACAAATTTTTTTTGCTGCAAAATATCTCTTTGTTTTCCTTACAAGTATGGCAAGATAAAAACGTTATACTCGTACAAAATACAGTATAAGAGGTTGGAGCGAGCTGCTATGTAAATGAAGTTTTGTCATTTAAGTTTTCTTCAATAGTGTAGTATCCCCTTTTTAGCAAGATACTTAATTTGGTTTTTAATTTAGTGAAAGGCAGATCTTACATTTCACTCGGAATCTTATTGAAGAAGCGTATACCAACCCCCAAGTAAGAGGACAATACTTTTTGTAATCTAAAAGATGGCAATATCAGTCAGTCTATTACGATGCCTGCTGTTGAAATTGTAAACATCCTTATACTGCTTGTAGGCACTCAAATTATTACGAATATAAATTATATTATTAAAAATATATTGGCAGGCGACCGTCATAATACCGATTTCCTTAAAGCGTTCCCTAAGAGACTCCCGAGGGCCGAGGTTGTAGATTGACCTTACGGCTCTTTTTTGTAAAACAAATATAGTCTCTAAGTCAACAGCGTTGCCGCAAAGTAAGATATCATAGGACATGACACTATGAAAATAACTAAAATAAACTAGTTTAGCAGTCTGTTCGTCAGTGAACTGCCTAACTCTTCTGACCGCATATGCAGCAGAACTAAGCTTTCCTGAGAGACTAGATATTTGAGCGCCCCACTGGAGCTTCTCATCTAGGTTAATGCCTAAGAATACAGTTCACGATTAGGACCTAATTACAGTATAAACTCCATGTAACGTCACTCGATTTAACGACAAACTACCTTAAGCGTCGAAATCACTTGGCTTTGGTTGGTTTGGCTTGTCTTCCATACAATGATACACTCTATATAGCATTACACCCACTCTCAATAACGACAAAAATTAAATAATAGAAGAAGTACCTTTTATGTTGCCAAAACGAGTAAAAACTGCGCAGCTGTGTACGTTTTTTATCGCTTTACTATCCTAGCCCGTAATAAACTCGACTGTCGGCATCATGCATGCCGAAATTTCTAAGTACTTCCTTTATCCTACCTACAAAGATGCCTCAATATCGCAAGATATTAATAAAATAAATAAAAAATACAACAAAATTACTGTTGCAGCAAAAGACGTCAGACGAAAATAACAGACTTCTCTCCATTTAACGACAACTCTTTGTAACGACATAAAATGCACAGTCCCTTCAGTGCCGTTATTATAGAGTTTACACTGTATATTTTTTGTTGTAAAACATATTTTAAACTATTATTTTGCTTTAAGACCCTCAGGTTTTGATTCGGTAGGGTCTAATATAACTAAAACTGAAAGTCTTACAACAAAATATTATATATAAAATACCTTTTGTAACAAAAAATATTCTTAGGTCCAAATGTCGCTTACGATAAAATGTCGGTAGAGGCGCGAAATATAATAATACTATTGTGTAGTCAATTTGATTTTTTAAGACCTGAGTAGCGATACGTCACACGCTCACCAAAAAAACAATATTTATCTTTCAGTTTAGTCAAACAGTCACAAGTTCCGGCGGCCACTTCTTATTGATCTTTTTCGCGATATCACAACACTATTGTGTAGTAGCATAATAGAATTAGAATATACCTTTATACCTAATTTAATCCTTATAGACCCAGAAGTTTCTAAGATAAAACACTATGATACTGTAACGACTAACCTCCTTAGTCGTTATGATATTGTAAGCGCAGTTTATTGTCATCCCGGATTAAGGAATTCTTTTGTGTTTTGAATTTGTTATTAAGAAAAACATGCTATTGTTTTTCTACTTGTTTTATAACCATCATTAGCTTCGAACTAATCCCTATTGTTATTGTTTTCGACTTTGTGGCCGTTCGCAGGTGTGCAAACTACTATTTCTCGGAAACTCGGTGCGCGTGGCCAATTTCTTTGTACTGTGCAGTGAGTATAAGACAATGCCCGAATGGACTACGAGACGAGTAAGACGTTTGTAGTACTCTCGATTAGCGATATAGACAACGGACTTTACGCGTGTCGAATTGCATTGAATCGTGCAATGTGAACTGGTTGCATCCAGTTTTATTTGTATTTGTTTTATACATGTTTGTACAGTTCTAATAAATTCTATAGTAGTTCCAACGGCATTTTTAATTCGAGTCCTGTAGCTCGTAACAATATATTAAGAAACATAATTCATTTAAATAAAATTGTAGAACGCCTCCCAAAACAAGAGAAGAGAGTATTCTATCGGGCCGCGAACAGAACATCTATGAAACAGTGTCTCTACGTTGCTAATATAAACTTATGTTCTGAATCAGTCTGTTATTCAAGATCCCGGTCAGCTCTGAAACCGCTGCCCGTTACAGATACCTAGACAGATGAATGGACATAAATAAATCATGTTGTAATGCTAAATTCGAAAATTCACTTTGAACTCAAATCTCTCTGCTTTTTTTTAATCCATGAGGACAGTAGAGAAGTAGTTGATCAAGCTTATCGTTTGCAACAGCAAAAATGCTACCAATGTCCTGCCGGCCTCGAAGGGTAATTGGAAGCTAACTTTAATGCCGGAATACAAGTCAAGGTTGCTATGGTGGCATACCCTACACCATGGGTGTTAGCCATGATCCCGCGGACTTGTTGGTGAAGAGGGTAACCTCTCCCGGGGGTGCCCTAAGTGCGATAGCCAGGTGTAGGGGTGTGACAGATGTATCTATGGTCTAGCTCCTGTGGTACCCCATAAAAGCGCAAAGGAGAGGGACGCAGGTTAGGTTCAGTTTATTAGAGGGACGATCGGCCGACTACCGGTTTGACGGCCGATCGTCCCTCCGCTTGGATGCCTCGGTGGGCATACAGCCGATCAAGAGTCCCACACATCCCTCGGTGTAAAGTCTTCCCCCCCTAAATCTGAGGACGGTGTCCCAAGAAAAGACATTCCCCTGCGTCATCAAAAAAAAGTGGTGTTAGCCATCCAAATGAGTGAACGCCCTAGCACTTGGCTGTATGCAGGTTGTTTTGTCGCCTCCTACACTTACGATAGTCTGCCCAGCCGCAGGAATTAGTTTCACTTTTTATTGCGAAGCTGGCAGCCAGGCAGACAACTCACTTAATGGAAAGTGGTCACCGTCGCCTATAGAAGTTTGCAACACCAGGAGCAAAGCCTACGCGTTGCCAGCCTTTAGCTTGGGATAGAGGGTATGGAATATGAGGAATGGAGAGGGGGTGGCATAGCGGGGAGAGAAGTTGGCTATCGGAACTCTCATCCATCTTATAAAACACGGTTTTCTATCGGATACACTTTGGAGAGTGTAAAGCTGAGCTCCATGCAACTACAGTGGACAACCAGACGCACCGAGATGCGGCACCGATATATGGTGGACATTCCACCAATAAGAACGAAGCACTTTGCATCCACCTTCATCATGCGCATCGTAAGGGAGTGGAACTCACTGTTAGTGTCTGTCTTTTCCGATATTTACAACCTGTGTGTCTTCAAGTCCTCTGTGAATAGGTACCTTCTAGGTAAGCGTGCACCATCTTAGACCATATTTTCGTCAAACGCGAGCCTATACTACTATAAAAAAACATAATTAACTCAAGATTATCCATTGCACGCTGATATTTTGTGAGCATCACACCGATCGAGCCACCTTTAAGAACTTTGATCATGTTATTGATTCTAGCATAAGCACTGCTGGCACTGACATGTTAAAAAGTAGTATACTTACCTCGTTCCTGCGCGGATTTTATTTGTTCAAATAAGGATTTTATTTCTCCAAATACTAATCTGTGGCAAATGAGAGGTACAAGAAACGATAAACAGTTTATAAAAGCTTTATCAATTATGCATAAACACTGAAAACGTTTCCCCCTGTTCCGAGTACACCGCTGGGTGCCTTAGCAACGGCGAAGGGAGCGAATGGTTTTCCTTAAAGCCTCGGCCACACAGCTAAATACTCTCTACGAGTGTATTCGCTGCGAATAATACTAGCAGGGACAATATGCTGCCGGTGTCAGGCAAAGGGAGTACCACACGAGAATTACAACAGTCTGTTTGTGCTTGTCTTAATATGTTGTCTGTTCGCTGAACACGTCTAAAATGGTACATTCGGTTGGCATGTGCAGTTAGCAATCCAAACGCTCATTGAGTTCAGTAGTCACTAGAAGCGAAAATGGGTTCGCAAATCGATTCAATGCAGAGACCAGTTTGGTACTTGTAAATTTCCGAGGAGTACCCGTTCCGATAACCGATGAACTTCAGCTTCTTGGCGTCTCCTTGACATCGACTCTCAACTTTGGCTCCTACATTGAGTGTATAGCACAAACTGCGGCTAAAAAGCTGGGCATACTCTCGAAGGTGAGACGGTACTTCACATCTGAACGTCTGCTAGTTTTGTACAAAACGCAAGTACGAGCATGTATGGAGTACTGCTCTCATCTTTGGTATGCCTCAGCCAAATATCAACTTGAAGCACTAGAGTCGATTGAGAAAACTCATAGTCTCGAACATCGACGAATGGTTGCCAGCTTATCGATTATTTATCGGATTCACTTTGGAGAGTGTGCAGCTTGAGGTCTTCGATCTGATCCCGCCACCTCCCTTCCATCATTGGACAACCAGGCGCACCGGCATGCGGCACCGATATATAGTGGATATTCCACCTATAAGAACGAAATGCTTTGCATCTAGCTTCAACATACGCACCGCAAAGGAGTGTAACTCACTGCCGGAGTCTGTCTTTCCTGATACTTTTAACCTGGGTGTCTTCAAGTCCCGTGTGAATAGGTACTTTCTAGGTAAGCGTGCTCCATCCTAGACCACATTTTCGCTTCACATAGGGCGAGACCGTGGTCAAACGCGAACCTATACTACAGTAAAAAGAAATTAAAAAATTACAGATAACGGAAGCGAACTTTGTATATGTACTCGCAGCAAGTCGTCGCGGCGAGTAGCATTCGTAGAGAGTAAAATTTAACATGCTCAATTCAACTCGTGCCGAATGTGTATTCGTAGCATCCTGTCGCACACAGCGAGCACTCGTTGTGTGTGACCGAGGCTTAGTTGCGCCGCGAGCAACGGGCGGGCCACGCGCCCACGCGGCACATGCGAGTCGTGTAGTACTCCCGCGCTGGCGGATAATCGGGGGCTTGTCACGTACCCTTGGCGATCGATCCACCAAGGCCACGGGCGGCGTATCGATTTTGTATAAATAGCACCAGCTATGCCCTGACAGGCCCTCCGACCGCCCGCGGGAACGGGGTGGCTCGGCGGCTTCGCTGGCAGCACCCCCGCGCGGGTTGCCATGTCTCCTAGCCAGATGAATTTTAGCGCTTTACATACATATATATATAAATAATATAGTAGTGTTTATCTGTGATTTCAAAATAATATGACAAACTAAGTATAAAATGTTATTAATAAAGCCTGATTCGCATTTGTATTAATCAAGTATTTAGTTAACTTGCGAATACGTTTTTATTCTTTCTTACTATTATTTGGACTGGCATCTATTTAATCGACAGCTTATAACTTAAACTAACTGCCAAATGTCTGTTCAAAGGATGATACGATGAAGGACTTGACACGCCAGATTCGGAATTTTGCTAACAACTAATACAAATCGAACGCTTAATAAAACAGAGAAATTTCTCAAAATTTGCGTTTTTTGGGAATGAGCATTTAAAGTTTGGGCCTATTACGAGTTGTTCTTTGTTTGTTTATAAATTGTAAATCAAAATTATTTTTGGTTGTTGAATGATCTTTAACTTTAGCTGTATGCGTAAGGATTTATTTTCAAGTAAAAAAAAATGAAGTTTATTTGTTGACAATGACTAAAAAAATAATTTTAAAAAAAAAGTTACTTATTCGTATTTATTTCACTTTATGATTAAAAAAGTAAAGAAATTGTTAAGACAATTGTACTAAGTTGAAACACCAACGACTCAAAGTTTATTTTCTGTCAATTTACAAATAAAACAATATGAGAAATAAAGCTTACCTGTTATTAATAAAGCGATTTGTTGCGGTTAATTTATGTCTTGAAATGATATTGTTACGAGTTGCAGGACTTGAATTAAAATGCCGTTGGAATTATTATAGAGTTTATTAGAACTATACAAACACGTATAACACAGGTACAAATATAACCGAACGTAATTAGTCCAAACGTAATGCAGAAGATCGTAATTCAAATACACAATGCAAAGTCCGTCACTTTTAGATTACCGAATGTACACAAGTCTTGCGTCGCTCGTGGTTATCGCTCGACTGCTGATCTCTCCATTGGGACATTGCTTTATGCGGCACAGATGCAATGTGTCTGCCTGACCGCGTGGACCGAATTTCTAAGAATTACACCTGGCTAATGACTACCTTAAAATATTACAATACACAATGGGCTGCTTTTCTAATCACAAATTTTAAACACAAAGTAAACAAAAGAAGTCCAAATGCCAAAAAGGTAATAAAATGTCTGCAGGTATGCAGGTGTGAATTTCTCTTTTGTCGGCGTTCAGGTCGTAACAATATGTTAGCTTCACTCGTAGTAGTTGATAGAAAAAAGAGAGACACTCTTTTATTTCGCTCAAATTGTGCGGGTGTTGGAGCGAAACTATAGTTTATCAGAGGTCACGGCAGACGTTGACCTGCCACACAAAAAATCATCAACATCGGTCCATATGATTAGGAGGAAGACCCGATCCCAGCGCCACCTATCGGTTCCAATAGTGTGTCTAAATTATCCAAGGACCCACTCAAATACAGACAAAAAAAAACATCAACATTGATAAAGTCGTCCTCAAGTTATGCGCGTACAAACGTTTCTACTGATTCACTTTTATTTATATAGATGATAAGTGTGGGGGTTAATATATAGTTACGAGCTACAGGACTCGAATTGAAAATGCCGTTGGAACTACTATATAATTTTTTAGAACTCTACAAACACGTATAAAAACAAATACAAATAAAACTGGATCCAACCAGTTCACACTGCACGATTCAATACAATTCGAACGCGCAAAGTCCGTCGCTTATATCGCTAATCGAGAGTACTAGAAAACGTCTTACTCGCTTCGTAGTCGTCGCTTGACTGTTCCCGCCTCTCCATTCGGGCATCGTCTTATACTAACTACACAGTACAAAGAAATTGGAGGCGCACACTGAGTTTCTAAGAAATATTAATTTGCACACCTGCGAACGTCCACTAAGTCGAAAACAATAACAATAGGGATTAGTTCGACGCTAATGGTGGTTATAAAACAAGTAGAAAAACAATAGCATGTTCCAAATTCAAAACACAAAGGATAAGCTGCGCTTACAATAGGCTGTGCGGCTTATCTTTGACGGCATGTAACAATATGTTGTGTGGTGCGTGGATGATGGTTACTCCGTTGGATAGGGTGATGCATCACTGGCGAGAGCCCATCGCTCAATCGCCCGTGAGGGGAGTGCAAAATACGACGACGGGTTGTTGTACTCTTTATATTAATTTCTTAATTGTTCCTAACTTAACTTAGACTATATTTACAGAAACCTTATCGTTTACGTGATGTGCACACCAGTATTCTAATCAATATTAAATGTTAAATTTACACGTTTATGAGATTAGACATTTTTGATGATTTAGACTATTTTAGACAAATGCCCAATTTTATTGGCAGTTCTAACAGCGACATGTTCTATCTGTATTTACGTAGCATCGCGTTCATGTATTAACCATAGTCTTTAATTGGGCTAAATTATACATCAATAAGTAGATGAAACGTGCCGCAACAACGAGTTCTTACGTTTTGAAACGTAATCTCAAAAATCATGATTTTTGAGTTATTTCTTTGTTTTATTGAGCGTGCGAAATGTAAATCAGGTTTTATACGATGTCTAATCGTAATTGACCGTTTTATGAATTTTTACTATTCATTTTTAGGTTTAATACGTAGTAATTAAGTAGATAGACGGACTCCGGTTTATACCTGGATTAAATATTATGAGAGGATTAAAAATATGTATAAAAATGACTATTTTTTTTGGAATCAATGTTATGACAAGCCCCGTGATTGTTCATCTCCGTTGACGCAGCGATAGCATGCGTGGCGAGCGGTATCCCGGTTCGGTTTATGTGCGGCCTTGGGTTCGTGACCACGTGTATTTTTTATGTCTTATGTTATTTATACCCATTATTCCAGGTTAAGATTAAAGCTTGAACTGTTTTGTGTAGAACTAAGGCTTCGACACTGTTCGATTATTTTAGTACTGCATCGCGTAAGAACTGTTTGCTTCCTGCGGTAAAATAGTAAACTATGTTTATATCTATTTAAAAGTATTGTTACGAGTGTGGGACTCGAATTAAAATGCCGTTTGGAATTACTATAGAATTTATTAGAACTATACAAACACACACTACAAATATAACCGGACGCAATAAGTCCAAACGTAATGCACAATTAAATAACACGCGCAAAGTCCGTCACTATATCGCTCATCGAATGTACACACGTCTTGCTTTGATCGTGGTTCTCGCTAGACTTTCATCTCCCCGTTCGGGCATTCCTTTATACTCAGCTTACAATATGTCACGATTGTGTAAACAATGGTTTCTTAGAATCACATCTGGCCACTGCCTACCAGACAGGATTACAATTTACAATACACAATAGGCGGCTTTCCTAATTACAAAAAATAAACACAAAGAAAACAAAAGAAGTGCAAATGCGGGCAGGTAATAAAACTTGGCTTTATGGCCGGCAGGTGTACATTCACATTTGTCGGCGTGATTCGTGGAATTTTGGCTAAGTTGTAACAGTATGTATACTTGTTATTCCTTAGAGCCTTAGAAGATCATTTTGATACATCACATACACGATTATTATATTATATATAATAATCGTTGCTGGAGATTTTAACATGGGTTCTATTACTTGGGTGCGAAGTAACAATACGAATTATTTAGAAGCGCTGAGTGTGGCTGGGCTTAATGAAATTGAATTTATCGATGAGCTTGCTTTGTTAGATCTACACCAGTTCAATAATGTCTGTAATGCCTATGGTCGGCTACTTGATTAAATCTTATGTAATATGAATGTCAGAAATTGTACTGATCCATTGGTCCCGCTAGATCGTTACCACAATGCCTTAGTTTTATCATTCCCAACTGAAGTCAAGACTATGCTAAAACCAGCCTCACCTATCAAATATTGTTTTTGTAAAGCAAATTATGAGGATATTAATAACGAACTTTCAAACACTGACTGGACAAGTAGTTTCTCAAACAAGTCTTTAGAAGGAAGTATCGTTTTCTTCTACTAACATTTAAATGAAATACGCGATAAGTATGTTCTGGAAAAAACTATTATGAGTAAACACTTTCTGCCGTGGTATACGCTGACACTAAAGAAAATTTTAAAAGAAAAAAGTAAATATTAAAAATGATGTAAAAAGTACGGTATGCTATCGGATCGGACACTAGATCTGCTTCGTAAGCGAGCCTTTACTCTAGAAGAAAAGGCTTATAAATCGTACATTTTAAATATTGAACAGTCACTCAAAAACATTCCAAAATTATTTTGGTCTCATTTAAAAAATACATCAAAAATCTCTAATATTTCTGAGAATATGATTCTCGATAATGAAGTAGCTACAACAGGTAGTGAAATATGTGATCTATTTGCTAATTATTTTCATTCTACATTTTGTCAACCTAGCACTTCATCTACTACTTTAAATAATTCATATTTATCTACAAATTTTGACGCAAATATATCTACTGTACAAATTAATTGTAGTATAGTTAAAAACAAGCTAAAATCCCTTGACCCTTATAAGTCAGCTGGTCCAGATAATTTTCCTCCCGTGTTCTTTATTCGGTGTGTAACAAATTATCATATCCCTTATCTTATCTAATGCAAGAGTCTTTACGAACAGGTCATATGCCTAATATTTGGAAGTCAGCTTTTATCTCTCCAGTATACAAAAAAGGTCATAAGCACCTGATCTCCAACTATCGTCCGATATCTAAACTCTGTATTGTAGCTAAAGAAGAAGAGAAAATTGTCTATGACCAACTTTATGATGCATTAATAACTAGCTTTACAATTTCTCAACATGGTTTCTTAAAAGGAAGGTCGACTGTAAGTAACTTAATACTTTTTAATGAATTTATAACGGATACTATGGACAGTGGGTTTCAAGTTGATGTTATATATACGGATTATAGTAAAGCGTTCGACCGTATTAACCATGAAATTCTAATTTGCAAATTATGTAATTCTGGTATAAGAGGCGATCTCTTAAGATGGTCTAGCTCCTATACTGACAGTCGCAGTCAAGCCGTTGTTTTAGGCAATTATATATCCAGATGGATGCACATTCCAAGTGGAGTACCTCAAGGCTCATTGCTAGGTCCTTTACTGTTTTTAATATTTATCTCCGATATAGACAGCTGTTTTACGAATTCAACTATCTTAAATTTTGCTGGTGATATGAAAGTTTTCAAGTCTGTGAATTGCATAGATGGTGCTGTAGCATTACAAGAGGATCTAGTTCGGTTGGATAATTACTGTTCACTAAAAAGGTTCGATCTGAATACTGATACATCTTCGTGTATAACTTTCACAAGAAAAAAGACACTTATATTATTTGACTACTTTTTAAAAGGGCAAAAAAAAGCTTCAATCAGAACAAGAAGTCAAAGAACTCGGTGTTATACATGATTCAAAACTATTATTTGATAGGTATGTCACTGCTATTACTAATAAAGCTTCTAGAGCACTGGGGTTCCTTATGAGTTTTTCAAAAGATTTTACTCAGGCTAAAAATTTCAAAGTTCTATATTCTACATATATGTTCGATCTCATTTAGAATACGCTTCTCAAGTCTGGAATCCAAGATGTGATGTATATATTAAACGCATTGAACAAATACAAGTAAAATTGATTAAATATCTAAATTTTAGGAACAACTCAAATTAAAAGATTTTACTATATCATGTAAGAATCACCATTTTCTGAAACTCACACAGCGTCAAGAAATCGCTGATTTAACTTTCCTAGCTCGTATTGTAAACTCACAGAAATTCGATTGTCCTGAATTACTTAACAAAATATATACGCTTCGACACTCTTTACGTCATAGTCCTTATTTTGCTTTAAAATCGGTTGACACGAACTATCGCCAAAAGTTTTCTGTATCAATCGTGTATTATCTATAATTAATTCGCAGCTATGATTTGGATATAACGGATACCTCGGTGTCTGGTTTTAGGAATAAACTCAATGATCTATATTTTGAATTTTAATGTGTAATGAACAGGTTTTCTTTTTTTTATGTTTTTAATACTCTAATTTCTGATTAGATATCTTAATTTATTTCTATCTCAGGTGATTTGTTAATAGCTCACTATCACTAATGTGTTATTATAATGTGAATAGCTGATAGTCATCCAAAAATTGTAAAATAAAATAAAATATATTATATGGAGATTTGTTGCAGTATTCTTAGTATGTCATCATTGCGACAGTAACAATATTTTTTGTTTGTTACAACTCCATTCAGTATTAAGAAAAAAAAAGGAGCCGGAGTTAATATATAAATAATTATGATGAAAAAAATATTTTTTGGCTAGACGTGTTGCTGGGAATTTCTTGCCGCTTCTTCTCCTTTGATCAGCCACAACACATTGCGAAGTGGTGTACTTAGAATAGGAAGTAGATTTAAATTTTGACTTACACGTATGACCTTCAAAAGGTCTTGGTAGAAGTGCTCCCTTGTTCCACACTCAAATTCTCAAAATTATCAGGAAATGTAAACCACGTAACTGTGGAGAAAGTAACCCAAAGCTAATTCAGTACTTCCATGAATATATTCGCAAATTGTGTACTGGACATTATAAAAAACTGCAGATATATCTAGGGCAACAATAATTTTGTTGACCTGTATTATCAAACTATTTTTAAAATCACTAACGGCCCTTATTAAGCTCTTGTTAAAACATAGGCAATTTTTAAAAAATATAACGGTTTTTTATTGCAGTATAGGTTCACGTTTGACCACGATGTCACCTGATGTTGAATGGAGATATGGTCTAGAATAGAGATGCCTCGAATATTCGGCTGCTATTCGGTATTCGGCCGAATACTATGTATGCCGAATACCACATTGTGAAATATAACGCACTTATTGCTCACAGTTATATATATTCCTATTTTTTATTCATTTTAATGTTACGTTTCAGCCAGTTTTTAAAATGTCATAATTAAATAAAAATAATTTAAATTCGTGGTTAAAACTTAAAATATAGTTTTATTTATGTGTACCTACGTACGTAAGAAAATACTTTATAAATCATTGCTTCCATAATAATCTGCTACGCGCGAATTGCACTTATCTTACGCCGAACATTCGATAGCCAAATATTCGGCGCTGACTGTGAGCGTGGCCGAATGGATTAGCATCTCTATCTAGAATGAAGCAACCTTATATAGAAGGTACCTATTCACACGGTACTTGAAAACATCCAAATTGCAGGTATCGGGAAAAACACCCCGGTAGTAGTTCCACTCTTGCGGTGCGCATAATGCAAATGGATGCAAAGCGCTTTGTTTATATATTTCAATTCAAAAGTTTTTATTCAAAATAAATTCCACGTGCGAACACTTTTTGAAGGTCATACATATAAGATAAAATTTAATTTTACTTCTTATTCTATGTACACCGCTTCGCAACGTCTTATTGCTGTTAAGGAGAAGAAGCAAAAAAACTCTCCAGCAACACGTTTAGCTAAAAATGTTTTTTTTTATTATTATTTTTATTCAATTTATATCTCAAGCTCTTGTTTTATACAGAAGTATGTTATAGATTACTTTTCGAAGAATAAATGGAGTTGTAGCAAACAGCGAATACTCAGTAAGACAAAGCGCGGTGGCATTAGGTAGCATGTCTACCATATACCGGTGCCGCATGACAGGGCGTCAGGTTGTCTGATGATGGAAGGTAGACGGCGGGATAAGATTGAAGAAAACTGATAAGCTGGTTACCCTGCGTCCATGTTAATGTTATCGAATAGCTGGTCGTTCCCTACCAACTTCCTCGCTCTCCGCTCAATCAACTCTAGTGCTTCGAGTTGTTATTGTGCTAAGCCATCCCAAAGGTGAGAACAGTACTCTATTCAGGCTCGTATTTGTGATTTGTACAGCATCAGCAGCTGTTCTGGATTGAAGTACCGTCTCACCCTCCAGAGTGTGCCTAGATTTTTAGCTACAGTTTGGGCGATCTTCTCCATATAACAGCCCAAATTAAAAGTCGTTATCAGACACCTAAAGTAGGTTATTTAAATGCAGAGACTAAATTATAACTAAATAAAGAACAAACTGTCTTCGCCTTAATAGAGTCAACAAGAATAGTGGTAATGGACACTTTCTTAGTAGTCGTTTTAGATTAGATGGTAACATTAATGACGTATTTCTCTTAAATACTGCATAATATTGTTACGAGTTGCATGACTCGAATTAAAATGCCGTTGGAATTATTATAGAGTTTATTAGAACTATACAAACTCTTATAACACAGATACAAATATAACCAAACGCAACAAGTCCAAACATAATGCCGAAGATTGTAATTCAATAACACGCGCAAAGTCCGTCACTAAATAGATTATCAAATGTACACAAGTCTTGCTTCGCTTGTGATTATCGCTCGACTGCCTCATCTCTCAATTGGGGCATTGCTTTATACTGTACAGATACAATATGTCTGCTCGGCCGCGTGGACTGAATTTCCTAGAATCACACCTGGCTAATGACTACCATAAAAGATTACAATACACAATGGGCTGCTTTTCTAATCACAAATAAATAAGTAAACAAAAAAAACAATCATAAAAGAATTATGAATTCAAATGCCGACAGGTAATAAAATATGTTTTTTTTTATAGATATGCAGGTGGGTTTTGTTTTTGTTGCAACTTAAGTTGAACAATATATACATAAAAGAGACTAAATTGACATTTACGAATGTCTAACTTCTATCAATATGTATAAATACTTTATTATCTCTAAATATGTATTTATATTGAGCAAAAATACAAGAGTTATTAATAATTACATATTGTCAATAATAGCTATTCTTAGGGCAAAGTACCTACATACGGCTTTGAACTTCAAAACAGGACAACCAAGACGGAATACTTCAAGAGGAAAACCACAAATAAATCTTTCCACACAAGAAAATCAATATTCAACACCCGCAAGCAATTTTTAACCTTATTCCATGTCGGTAAAAGTGCACTTCTTTATATACGCATACCCTAATGGCCTAGATATTTCTACAACTTCGTAGCTTAAGGGTAATATGCGAGTAGGTTTATTGTGCGGCGTTTATAAGTGGTAAACATGTAATAAACCTTATATAAAGCCATGGAAGAAGACTACGTTAGTAATCTTCTTCTACGTTTTCACTGGGCGATTGTTATGCCTTAGCGTAACAACCGCCGTAATGCAAACGTAACTCGTAACATATTCTGCAATCATAGTTGGCGCCACCAGAACCTTTTTGTTTTCATAGAAAATCACAATCTAACTTCTTATTTAAAACATTTGCACGCGGTAGAGTCATGCTGGAATCACTCTCTTGCTAACAGCTTTGCGCACTCACAGAATATCGGCCTGAAACGGTTAACCTTGAGGTAATCTTATTTGGTGCGATGAGTGAGAGTTCTGATGGCCCACTTCCTCCTCCTATCCCATTTTAAAGGCTGGCAACGCGTTCACTTCGCCCCCGGTGTTACAAACGTATATATAGATTGGCGGTAACCACTTTCCATCAGCTAGGCCGTCTGCCTGTTTGCCAACTTCGCAATTATAAAATAAACTTATCTTTAAAACTTCTGAATGTCCTAATTAGCATCTTTTCAATGTCATGATAATGTAGATAAGAAGGCATCGCCTGTAGATATAAGAAAAAGAAAGAAAGAAAAAAAGATTACAAGAAATATTAGAAAATAAGATTTAAAAAAGAGGGTAGTACCCTCTGCTTTGGATTAGGGCAGAGGAGGTGCTAATTATTAAAGAAATTACAAAAAAATTGAAAATAAATTAAAACAGAGGGTAACACCCTCTGCCGTAGGTTAAGCCAGAGGAGGACCAAATTATTAAAAAACAGTCATAATACTTATGAAATTTACGAATTGCAATTTTCAGTTGTATGGCTGGCAGCATATCTGGTGTAAATGTCCATAGGCCACGATAACCACTTTCCATCAGGCAAGCTGTCAGCATGTCTGCTGTGCTGCAACAATAAAAAAAAATGTATCATCGAGGGTTCCAGCTTGTTGTGACTGCGGTTGTTTGGATACGGAAGGTCAAGGGCGCATTTGGGAGGGGACCGGAGGGAGCGCGGGGAGAGTGCCCCACTTCAAGGTTGCCAGCTCGGAGATCCTGGGAATATCGTCCCGTGTTTTAAAATGTCGGGAATTAAGAGTCTTGTTATTTTCAGAAATTTTCGACGAACATGACCAAGTGAGCAGATGGTTTAATTTGAATAAATTCATTCAATTTGGTTGAAATGCACAGAACTGGGAAGAAACGACATTTGTATAAACTGTCCCAAACATAAAATCACAGAGATGTTGACTTCTTTGTTGGAACGACAGTTAGTCCTTTCGGATGTACAATACAGGCAATTTGTAATGGCGCCTGGCCATTATAACATTTATTAATTAATCAATAAATTGCCCAATTAAATTAATATAAAACTACTCGATGACTCGGCAAACGTTATTTTGCCATTTAAATTATTTCTAGTAAGTTTAAGTAAGTTAAATTATTAAAGTACTAATATCGCTATTAAAAAAATAGGGGTTGATCGTAGAAGGGTGAAAATTTGAAGTGGTATGTATTTTGAATGCTAAATCATAATAAAATATAAATATGAAATTTTGACAAAAAAATGAAAAAAAATATTTAGGGGTGGGTCACCCTTATCATTTCGGGGTATGAAAAATAGATGTTGGCCGATTCTCAGACCTACCGGATATGCACACAAAATTTCATACAAATCGGTTCAGCCGTTTCGGACACAGTCACCGCGACGCGAGAATTTTATATATTAGATATCGTTACATGCCGTCAAAGATGAGCGCACAGCTGCCTGTTGTAAGCGCAGTTTATTGTCTTCCCGGATTAAGGAATTCTTTTCTGTTTTAAATTTGTAATTAAGAAAAATATGCTATTGTTTTTCTACTTGTTTTATAACCATCATTAGCGTCGAACTAATCCTTATTGTTATTGTTTTCGACTTTGTGGCCGTTCGCGGGTGTGCAAATTGCTATTTCTCGGAAACTCAATGCGCGCGGCCAATTGCATTGAATCGTCCAGTGTGAACTGGTTGCATCTAGTTTTATTTGTATTTGTTTTATACGTGTTTGTACAGTTCTAATAAATTCTATAGTAGTTCCAACGGCATTTTTAATTCAAGTCACAGGACTCGAATTCAGGACAGAGCTCGTAACAATATCATTACAGAAGCACAAGATAATGTCCCATCACTATAATTTTTTTACCTCATTCAATCAATTTCAAAATATTACTGCTATAGGTACATGAGGTAAGTCGTCATTATTTATAATACAGTGATTTCTGTGCAAGATATTCATTTACTTTATAATATACAGATTCTAGTTTATGCCTATATGGATAGACTTTAGTTGACTCATCTAAAATAATCTAAATCGTCTAATATTAAGCTTCATTTTCGAACCCTTACACTGTAGCAATTTTCGTCTGTCCGTCAGTCTGTATACGTACATCATGTCTCTACTATTTCTCAAATATACTGGGTCCATATAAATTTGGTAGGAATATGTATTTTTTATTTGTATTGCCACTACATAATAGTGTAATTTTAATCGGGAGAAAGTTGAAAATTTTCGGTGGCCACCACACACTTCAGGTATTAATTTAAACACATTTACAATTCTTTTACTGTTAAGGCTATACAGCTTTGGAACGCGCTGCCTGTTGCTATCAGACAAGCAAAATCGCTACCGATATACCGATATGACCAAAAAAAATACTACCTGTCGCTGGAATATGATATTTAAATTCATCTATAAACATTTATATATTTTGTAGATGTGTATACTAAGTATTTATTAATAAAATGTAAGTAGTTCGTATTATGTGTTACGTATACCACCATCGCCATTAACATCTCAATTCCTGGGGTTGTCTGGAAGAGATCGCTTTTTAGCGATAAGACCGCCCTTTGTACACAACTAGATATAATTTTAGTCTTTAAGTTCATTTTTCTATTGGTGTATAATAAAGAGTACGATGGAGGGCCGTGCTCAAAATCGATCTACACGGAAAAGAACAATTTGCCTCTTTATTTCAATAATGTGTTATCTTGAAACTTGAAATTTTAGGAAAGGATTTTTAAACTTCAAAAAATAACTATATTAAAATGAATACGATTTTTGTTACAATAATATTTTGAAGGGTAAATATTTTTTTCTATAATTTCAATTTTCAATATGACTCGCGTTATCTATATATTAACACGTGAAGCAAAAACACAGCGAAATCTTTGTACCCCTTTTTACGAAAATTGCGCGGACGGAGGTGTATGAAATTTAGCACACTTATAGTATTATATAGAGAAGGAGCGCAGAATACAAATTTTTATTTTAAATTATGCAGTAAAATACGTTAAATCAATAAAAGACATACACACTACCACGTATTTTACACACACACGCATATATACTCTTTTTAAAGTCAAATTAACAGTGTAGCTTTGGCGAGATCTGTGATTATAGAAGTTTATATTTATATTACAGTCTTTGACATTAATTATTATGGTCGAATTTCGACCACGGGCGACCACTAGTTGAAATAAAGAGGCGAATTGTTCTTTTTCGCGTAGACCGATTTTAAGCACGCCCCCCCACCGTACCCAAAAGCGATCATTTCATTTGAAGCAAAGAAGTGAATTATTCACTGCAATCAAAGTCACAACCAATCCCCAGTAATGAGGAACTTAGAAGAAGAATGATATTCTTGTGACAGTCTTTTTAGTTTTTCTCCTTTTACCAGAGATTTCAAGGATCACTTGGATTAGTGGCAACTTTTCGGGCAATCCCGGCAAACCGCACCCTCGAAGCAATCCTGGATGGCTCTCGGGAGGGGGTTTATAGGCGGGGCTAGTTCCCGAAATAGACGCGGTAATATCGTTTGTCAACACACGCCTACGCACCGGGCCTCGGCGGGAGACGGCGGGTGGCGAGGTGTGTGGGGGCTCGTCGGCCCAACCTCCGGCTTCTAGGAAAGGGTGGGAGCGGCCAGGGTGTGAGGGTAAGGAGAGCCGTGGATGTAGGGCTACCACTCTATCGCCTTCCGAGTTATGTCTCTAGCGCTTTTTAGGATAACCTAGCGCCCAATTTCTGTTTATTTGTTGGTGGAAAACACACAGACTTCAATAATTACCTAATTATAATTATCATCAGACAGGTGTTACAGGTTATCGAGAGTAACCTGTGGATTAATGGTCGGATACTATATGTTCAAAAACACTGCAAGAATACTGTGTGGCATGGAACGCACAAATTAAAATATAATGACAGTTCGGACCGTTACCGGGAATTCCCCCGGTAACGGTCACAGATTCACAGATTCTCGGTGTCGTACGTAATACACGTAATTAGCTTATATGGTGTTTTCATTTAAAGATTACCTAAAAGAGTTTCTCGATCACATTCACTATATCGTACTATTCATTCACTTGCCTTACTTAAACTACTGACTTAAATTTCGACATCATTTGTATGGTTATGCCATGCTTATGTCAAATTTAAAACGATAGTAAAGCGAATGAACGTAGATAATTTTCAAAAACAAAAAAATATTTCTAGTTTAATTTTATTTTTTAAAAATCGGCTTTTCATCAGGGAATTACAACAAAAATATTGTTTCGAGTCTTTTGCTCCCAAGTATTGGTAAAAAATTCGCCATGAGTTAATTTATAATTTTCCTATTAAAAAAAATAGGTTTTTCAAAAAAACTCGAAAAATACTTAAGATAAAAAGCTGAAAATGTGGCTGAATTATTTTTATTTCATAGCAAAACGATCCCCATAGTAAAATTAGAAAACGCCGCGAGGGCAGTTTTTACTTAGAAACCCTTTACGTTTCATATGTGACGTATTATTAAATGAGTTTTTCAGATTTAGACACGAATTTAACGCCTGATTTCATTAGAGAAGTAATTGTTTGTTTAACTAATCAGTTTTTATTTACTTTCCTTATATTCGTAATGAAAAGCAGAGTATTAACCTCTGGTGAATGGCCTATTTAGGCACTCGAACTATTAGCGCCCTCGCTACCCTCGTCCGCGAAACCATCTCATGCCTAAATAAGTCACTTCCCACCTCTCGTGTAACAATCTACTATTATTTATAGTTAGTAGTAATTGTTAGGCCGGATGATACCTACAGGTTGGGTGAAAACAGTTTGAATTTCATTAGAGGTTAGCTAAATCCAGTACCCCATTTCGCTTACACATTATCACACTTGAAAATATGCATTGACACAATTTACTCACGACAAAACTGTATTCTACAAATCTTTACAAAAAAATTACGAATGTTAAATAATTCTCAGTGGAAAATCTAGCGGTTTTTCAATGTAGGCAAATATCTAATTAAATAGGTACTTAATTTTTATGTTCTTCTTTTAGTGTATTTAAATTGCCCGAAGGCCGTATATATCGTTATATCACAGCAGTTCGTTATATTCTTATTGTAGAAACACTATACTATATAAACGCACTTTTTGAGGATTATCAATTTATTGTCCATCCTTATGTACCATTTTCTTTATGGTTTCGAATCTAAATGACACGAACAACGTAATAAGACCCTAACAGTCCTAAATTATTAAAGTAAAATAAGACAGATAATAAAACACCATTTTTCTTACGTGTTCGAGCCTCATCCAACCCAATTTTTTTATTCATAACATTATAAGCGAAATATCTATGGTAACAAGTGGCCAGTATTAATCGAATAAAAAGAAAAAAGTTTTTATCCTATAACACAGTAGTCGATCGTCGCCTCCTACACTCTTGCTCGATTTAAAAAAAAACATCTGGCGGGATCTATCGCTTTATTCTAGCTTATATAGCGCTTGACACTCGTCATAGATAATATAACACTCGTACACGGGTGGTAGCCCTGAGCGGATGTGAGTACACGAGCGGGGCCGGTGCAGTTTAATATATTAACAGAGTTCTAATATAACTAATTAAATTAATCTCGATAGTGGGTACACTTGTATTTGATTAATGATATTTGATATTCACGACTGTGGTCTGAGTTGTGAGCGTGTTTAGTTCATCTTATTTCCGTTATTCTGGTCTGGGCGTTATAAGACCCAGAGTTGTATGGTTGTATTTATGCGTTACCCATAAGCGTAAACTCATACTCAACTTGGAAACATACAACACTAGAGTTTTGAATCAAATCCTAGTAAGTAGCTCTGTTTTACTTAAATAAAAACTTAATTACATTTGTAGCAGCGAGAGGTAGAGCTTAGATGGTACTTCAGATGGCAGAGAGTAGTATTCACTGTCGAGTGCTGATGAGGACTGAAGTGAACTATTTTATTTTGGAAACGCTAACTCTTCCGTCCTTGCCTAGTATAAGGCAGGTAAAACATCTCTCCATCAATTTTGCTGTCTACCCTCTTTCTGTGTGAGGTGACGGTTAACGCGGGAGGCTATAGGCAACTTTTTGGTACGTCATTTCGCTGTCAACGTACAACGACATCGCGCTATGCGCTCGTCTTGTTTTTTAAATATAATCATTGTAATTACTGACCGTGCCAATAACTTTTATTAAGACCTAATCTGTGTACAAAGTGTTAGCTCTCAAGTGAAACCATAGTGCCGTGCGCTTTTCCCGAGTGCAACCTGAACCGAGCCAGGAGAGGGCTGATCTCAAGGTTGGGGGAGCTTCTGCTTTTCTAGTGCGAGGATCTGGGTCATATCTCTCTCATACAGTCTATAACAATCGAACCAGAAAACAACACGTGGGCTACAGCGCCCCACAGTAATCTTAATTTCAAATATTAACAAGTCGTACAGCTAGTACAATATATAGCACAATATGTGAACGGGACGGATGATGTACGAGCGAGATAGAACAACTATTAATATGTGCGGTCCCGCGTTGCGCTAACTAGTAGTTCGTTGTCCGCTGCGATGACTAGACGTATGAGCTCTCATAGGTTATATATCGCTAACGAAAACGCTGGCAAAAGCGTTTTCGTTTAGTGTATATATATAATAAACCTTGAATAATTATATAACTGATGGCTAAAACCGCTAAAAAATCTGTTGTATAATTTAGCGAGTTAGCGGATAGACATACAGACTCAGAAAGTAACTTTGTTTTTTTGCTATGTAAAGAAAGATGTTTGTGTGTTCGTTTGACAATTAATTTAGTACTAGCAGTGTCAGCGAAACTTCGTTTGCGTTGCTATGACGACTTTTGTTAATGAAATACAACGGTGGCACCAGAAAACGCCATTGCGGCGCCACCATTTTGGGTATATTCGTCTATCCCACGGAAAAGATGACATATGCTGGGATAAAAGGTAACCTAAGTGGCGATCTAGGATATAAGTTAGGTTTGCGTCTAGTTTCATTTTAATCCGTGAAATACTTTTCGCATGATGATCTGACAGCCTGACAGAAAGACAAATATTCTAAAAATTGTATTTTCGAAACTTGCCAGTGAAACCTAGCCTCATTTTTCACATTTTTAAATTCATTGTGAAAACTCGAATCCACCTACAGATTTATTAGGTACTAGGATATGTCCGCGACTTAGTCCACGCCCGACTTGAAATTCCTATGGCATTTCCAAGCCACGAAGTATTGCAGCATTTAAAAAGGAATACCAGCTATCGTTTTAGTAAAAACTGTCGGAATAAGCTAATTCTAATGCACCTGAACCACTGCAAACCACGCCCGGGAAAATTCCCGGATAAAAAATAGCGCAAAGTTTAAGTCTAAGAATTTGCTGTCGATCAGCGAGAACCGCATCTAAATCGGACCAGTAGTTTTTACGTGAATCTCGAACAAACAGGAACTGGAATATATATATATATATATATATATATATATATATATATTCCAGTTTTTTTTTAAATAGTTAACATGTCCAGACACGGCATATTTGGAATTTTATTATATTACTAGCTGTCCCGGCGAAACGTTGTCCTGCCCTGAAGAAATAACATTTAGAACCCGATTTCAGCGCCACCTATCGGGTACAATTGTGGATCTAAACCATTCTCGAATCCATTTGAACACACACAAAAAATTTCATCGAAATCGGTCCAGCCATTGTGGAGGAGTTCAGCACATACACACGCACAGAAGAATTTTATATATAAAAATAGGTATAGATAGATTTTAGAACGCAACCGAAGTTTTAACTTTTATAATAAAATTTTCCAAGTTCTGATAACAACCACTTTGCAAACTTGTCTAGTAACTCCTTATCTAATATACAATCTGTGATTAAGCCTTTAACCCTGACTTCTGCAAATTTTAGCATTGTATGGACCGTAACTTTCAAACTAAGTAATTTATTGAGTCAAAACTTGCAAATTTCGTTCATAAACTGATAAATTTGTAAAGAAACGATTGCGTGCCTGTCACGACACGCCAATTAAAGCTTACGGAGGGATGATGTGCAGTTTATAATTGACTAAATTGAAAATCAGGCCTTTCAATAATTTATGACTGATTTAAGTTTAAAGCTTACGGAGGGATGATGTGCAGTTTATAATTGACTAAATTGAAAATCAGGCCTTTCAATAATTTATGACCGATTTAAGTTTACAGCTTACGGAGGGATGATGTGCAGTTTATAATTGACTAAATTGAAAATCAGGCCTTTCAATAATTTATGACTGATTTAAGTTTAAAGCTTGCGGAGGGATGATGTGCAGTTTATAATTGACTAAATTGAAAATCAGGCCTTTCAATAATTTATGACTGATTTAAGTTTAAAGCTTGCGGAGGGATGATGTGCAGTTTATAATTGACTAAATTGAAAATCAGGCCTTTCAATAATTTATGACTGATTTAAGTTTAAAGCTTACGGAGAGATGATGTGCAGTTTATAATTGACTAAATTGAAAATCAGGCCTTTCAATAATTTATGACTGATTTAAGTTTAAAGCTTGCGGAGGGATGATGTGCAGTTTATAATTGACTAAATTGAAAATCAGGCCTTTCGATAATTTATGACTGATTTAAGTTTAAAGCTTACGGAGGGATGATGTGCAGTTTATAATTGACTAAATTGAAAATCAGGCCTTTCAATAATTTATGACCGATTTAAGTTTACAGCTTACGGAGGGATGATGTGCAGTTTATAATTGACTAAATTGAAAATCAGGCCTTTCAATAATTTATGACTGATTTAAGTTTAAAGCTTGCGGAGGGATGATGTGCAGTTTATAATTGACTAAATTGAAAATCAGGCCTTTCAATAATTTATGACTGATTTAAGTTTAAAGCTTACGGAGGGATGATGTGCAGTTTATAATTGACTAAATTGAAAATCAGGCCTTTCAATAATTTATGACTGATTTAAGTTTAAAGCTTACGGAGGGATGATGTGACGTTTATAATTGACTAAACCGAAAATCAGGACTTAATAATTTATGACTGATTGAAGTTTAAAGCTTACAGAGGAATGATGTGAAGTTTATAATTAACTAAATTGAAAATCAGGACTTTCAGTAATTTATGACTGATTTGTTTAAAAAATATTTTTTAAATAATAATATGCCGAATGAGAGTTTTAATTGGAATTTCTAACGAAATGGTGGCGCCAACTGTGTTTGGACCTCATGTTACGAGTTACGTTATTTTTAGTATAGATAAGTACGAAATACCCGTTGTAGCCGATTCAATTAAGTCTCACTTCTCGCAAAATAACACTATCAAAAAAAACCCATCTAAATTTTGAGGGAGTCTAGTCTTAACTGACCCCAGATTCGGATTCAGCGCATCAAAATACTTAAGAACAGATGGGTCTGGTCAAAAGTACAGACTGTTTTTTATTTTTTGTGGGTCGGTGTAATAAGCGACTCTAGAACGTTGCTACGATATTCGTGTAGTAGCGACTGCACGTGACCTAAGGGCCGGGCCACACGGCGCGGCGCCGCACCGCACCGCATTACTCGACACCGTACTGGCGGCCACATGAGCAGTGCGGCGTCACAACTTTTATAATTATTTTTTGCAATTTTTATTATAAGTATACACGTAATTAGGTATATAGAATCAATGAACGTGCACTCTTCCCTATGCCGTACAAACAACTGAGCGGCGCCGCTGCGGCACCGCACTGCTTGCACCCCTCCCCGCCTCGTCTTCCTCGCGCCGTTGTCCGGTGCGCCGGCGGTGCGGCGCTGGAGCGGAATCGGACACGCCGTGTGGAATACCATACATGTTTATATGTAGGAAACCGTTGCGGCACCGTTCAGGCGTCGTGCCGGAGCCGCACCGCACCGTGTGGTTTGGCCCTTAGTCGGAGTGGGAATGTTGTCTCGTCGTTCCGTCCGCACGCTTTTGTATTCGAGGAATATCCAAACGAGCCGAGAAGGGGTGTAATGGATACAAACTACCCTCTACTATTTTTTTGTCAGTAAATAAACTCGTTAAAATAGTACAATAATCTTATACAACTTTGGCTTGATCACTCAAAGCATATTCAGAAACATGTCACTGGAAGCGGGGCTTCTATGCAGGCTGAACTCTAATTAAAAAATAAATAACGTGATGTGGGTGGCAGGGGGGAAGAAAGTAGGTACCGAAAATCAATTTGTACGTAGTTCAGACGAAATAAAAGTATAGACGGACCCCATGTGAACAAAAGCTAAATGAAGTAAAGCATTTTTTTTAAACTTGTGTGCGTAAACATTATACTTATGGTTTGCGTCTGTGTAGTTAAGTAATATAGCCACTGGAAACTATTTCACATTTGTCCATACTAATTCGATTATTTAATAGCTATAACTCAGCGATCGGCATCCTATTCTAAGACCGGCCGGCTTCACTTTGCGAGCTCGAGACTTCGTCTTTCTATAAATGATATAAGTTATTACCAAACAAATTTTGGCTTTATTGCGATGCGCAATGCATTTTCATGTTTTGCCGCTGAAGAGATGCCGAGGAATAAGTCTAGTTATTGTGCGATCTTGATATTAAGCATCATGCGTTTAATAAAAAGCATTAAATTTAGGGATGGCCGAAATTCGTTTTACATTCGGTTTAAATGCCGAACATTCGGTGCAAGAAAAAAGTGAAATACCTACTTGCACTATTTTGTCTGAAGTTAATAGAAATCGTATCTAACATAACCGTCATATAAAAATTGGCATCTATATACTCATGGTCATTTATTTTAGTTAGGAAATCTATTCTTTTATCCACCTACTCTTTACGGCGGTATCAAGTCACGACGTGTTGCTCTTGAGAAAGCGTGGCGAAACCAAACCGAAATTCGGCCGAATCTTTTCTTTTAACCGAATGTTCGGCCGAAGTTCGTATTCGGTTCAAACCACATTCGGCCCATCCCTAATTAAATTTAAAGAAACAAGGGTGTCCATTGTTTCTAATAATTCTTATGGAGTCGGGTCAAAATTATTGATACGATAATTAATGCTAGCTTATCAGATTCTACTGCTGATTCTGTCGAATGTAGTTTCTCAAGTTGCGTATATCAAGACTAGTCTTGTATATCAGAGAAGCAATCATGTGTATGATGATACGTGGGATGAATCTCGAGGCATATTGTGTAAGTATGATGGAGTAACTCGTAACTATAATTGTGACGTAAACGGGCTTGTTTTGTCCGAGACCTTTTGTCCATTTTCCCCGTTGCGGGTGCTCAGGAGGCGTAACAGAAAATAGGCAAACAATAGATAAAATACTTGTAAACAACCAATTACCGATGTTTACATAAAACCGTCACTATAGGAGGAAAGTGTTCCAAGAAGTTGTTTAGGTTCTGAGTTGTTTTTCCGTTTTGTTTGTTTAATTACTGACAAGTGTTTTCTTAATTATGATCGGTTGATTAAGATTGAAGATTAAATCGTTGTTCAGAGAAAACTACTACTTGCTTTTTTATTGCTGAAGCACGATAGACGGGCTGACGACTTGACGGAAAGTGGTTACCGTTGCCTATGAACATTTAAAATACCAAAGGTGCTACCAATGTTTTGCCGACTTCGAAGGGGGGATTGGACCCTGGCTAGTGATGTAGGAACATAATTCAAGGTTGTTATGGTGGCATATTCCAGACCAGGTATCTGTTTCAAAATTTTAGTTAGTTCCGTTGACATTTTGAGAAAATTATCTTCTCTTCTAATTCGTCTCCTCACTGCCGAGGATCGTTACAACGATCCTGATTAATTGCTCTCCTCCACCGAGATCGGCTTGGAGCACGGTGGAGGGCCGAACTAATCGACATGTCCAGCTGGTCAGTAACCTTGTTGCGGCGGCGCTGGATTTGTTGATAACAATGGACTATCTCAATTATAAGAAAAGAAAATGTGGGACAATTTGGATGAGAATTTGAGAATGAGCACGCACGTACATGATTAATGGGCATGAAATGCAGCTGCTCCTCACTTTCACTTCCTCTTCACAAATGCACTGGATAGTTTATTTATCTTGTATATATATTTATTAGATATGCGAAGCGGAGTAATTGTAGTTGTATCACGATATTGTATAGTGATTTATAATATTTATTCGTGTTACAGGGCCAATTATTTCTCCTTATATTTACAACGTATGTTTTTATTGTATTTTATATTATATATGTTTATTATATTCTATACTTGCGGTGTTGAGCGAGTTAATTAAATATACATATTTATGGTGTGTTGCGGGCGCGATATATTTTATGCTATATTATGTCATTGAATATTAACAAAGCAGAGCGATTTAATATAATTTATTTTTTTAATGACATGACATGAATGACTGATTGAGTTGCATGCGAAAAAAGTGAACACGCCGCCAGATTTAAAAGAATTTAAATTAATAGAAGAAAATATTGTATAGGCCGAAAGAAGGTTACTTGGTGGTACCAAACTTGGTCAATCCACCTATTTGGAGATCAAATTTTCAAATTTCAAATTCAGTTTTTTATAGAAAATAAGTTCCACTGGAGGACACTTTTTGAAGATCATATATATAAGTTAAAAATTATTTTTTCTTCCTATTCTATGTACATCGCTTCGCAACGTGTTATTGCTGTTAAGGAGAAGAAGCGACAAGAAACTCCCCACCAACACGTCTAGCTAAATAATGTTTTTCTTTAAGTTTCTTATTCTATTTATATCTCAAGTTGTCTTTTTTTTAAATAAATTTTATACAGAAGTATGTTATAGAATTACTTTTTGAAGAATTAATGGAGTTGTAGCAAACAGTGCATACTCAATAAGACCAAGACACAATAAAAGGAAAGAAAAATGTTATTAAAGTTATAATAATGACATGACATACTAAAATGTTATTATGCTGCAATATATCTTCATAAATCCCTTACAAGCTTGGCAAGATTACGTTATACAAAGTATAGTATAAGATGTTAGAGCGAGCTGCTATGTAAATGAATTTTTGTCATTTAAGTATTCTTCAATAGTGTAGTATCCCTTTTTTAGCAAGATACTTTTTAATTTGGTTTTGAATTTAGTGAAAGGCACATCTACCACGAGGTCACTTGCGTTCAGCTTTTCCAGTGAGTCTCTCCATCTTGTCTTGGTTCGTCTGGCCTATGTGGCCAAAGTACTTTATTATCCGTTGTCGGCATACTGCTCATAAGGTCTGATGATCTCCAATCTTGGTGAAATAGTAAGACATTAAATGCTCAAACATTCATGAGGAAAACAATGTCTGTTGCTAGGTTTTATTAGGCAGAGCCGACCTTATGTGACGTATAGTTTGTTATCTATGGGACAGTCGTCTATGATTTCGCAAACTCCACCTCCGCCCCCCGCTTCCGACGCTCCCCTGTGCCCCCCAGGGTGCACTTTACACGCGCATTGTGAACCAGTGACATAGATCGCGAGCCGCATCGGTGACCTACATCCAATGCCCGGGACGTGGTCTTATTACAATGGGGATTTGATACGTGTCAGTTTGACTTCGTTGAGTCTGTTATTATTATTAATATTAATAATAATAATAATAATAAAGACACAAACACTCCATATTACAAATATATTCCACAAACCATTCTAGAAAACTCTACACACAAGCTCTACTACGACCGCGTCATTCTCACCAATAAGACAATTCACTACAATAGACCAGATATTACTTTACAGGACAAAATTAACAAAATCACTTACCTTATTGACATTGCAGTTCCTAACACACACAAGATATAAAAAACAATAACTGAAAAAATAAACAAGTACGCAGAACTCAAAGATGAAGTAAGCAGAATTTGGCGACAGGAAAAAGTATACATAGCACCCATAGTTCTCTCCACAACAGGCGTTATTCCCAACCATCTTCTCCATAGCCTAAAACTATTAGACCCCAAAGAAACCCTCTACATAACTCTCCAAAAAGCCGCAATCTTGAATACATGTAGAATAGTCAGAAAATTCTTGCAGATAGACGAAAACGAAATTGCTCCTCATAATAACATACCATCAACATAAATTTTCCTCACTACACGCTGCATTAATTTCGTTTAGGTCCATGGATGTGGTTCAAACTAGCCAAAGTGCTAAGAAAAGATTACCTTTCCGAACAATAATAATAAATTTTATTTTCAGTAACAAAAAACAGCTAGGTAGCATATGTAAAATGCAAGGAGAGATTTGGGTAAGAAAGTACCAAATATACCAAATATTAACTATTTGGACAGGGTTTCCCCTTTATTGTTCAGCCTTTGATGTGAATATTCACACAGGACAGTAAACAATAAACACCGTTTGCACGCCACTACGCCTTTTATACGAAAATGCTATCCTACAAAACAATAACATTGCATCATTGCTAAAAATAGCAATTACATCATAGTGTTGCCAGGATCAAAAAAAACCATTATAATAATTAGTTACTGATGCACTAAATTATCTAGATGATAATTTAGTGGGCTTATAAAATTAACTAACTAAATAGACTAAAAATATTATCTATGACGATTGTCTATGTCATATTAATATACACTATGGTTCTCATGATTACTGTGGTGGACATCTTGGACTACATAACAAAATATTTATATATAGTACAGCATAAATATGTTTGTGACTGAGACCGAAACTAAGAATAATCTTGTATCTTCAACCTCAGCACCTCCTCCTCCTCAGTTATTGGATGACTTTTGCTGACTATCCCTGTCAATAAGGACCGTGCTTTACCGAAGTTACGGGTTTCTTTCTCACTGGCCTTCTTCTTTGGCCATTAGTGGCGACGAGGAAGTTGGGGTCTTAAGGTAGACATCTGCCCCTGCTGTCTACTTGGCGAGCGACTGCTTTCCTTTCGTCGTTCTTTTGAAAACGGTGTCGTGTTATGTAGAGTTTCTATACTATCTTACCAAGGAGCTTAGAATGATTCTTTTATCGTACTATTCTCATTTTCCTTCTGCTGGTTAAAGTTTGATACAAACTACAAAAACGTAATGTTCATTTTTTACAATTGGTAAGGTAACAAAATGGACAACACCACGGAAGAATTCTAAAGATGACAATAGCCTAGAAAAGTGTAACTCGTACGTAACACGCTTTGCAATCACAGTTGGCGCCACCAGTTCATACTTGAATATACAGAAAATTTCAATAAAAACTTCCAATCAATGTCCTGCTATTTGAAACATGCTTTTTGAAGTGAAACTTCTTTATAATACTTGTAATTTTTTTTTTTAAATCGTCAGACCAACTCACTCTGTATATCCACAAATTAAGCAAGTTACGCTTGTGTTATGGATAATATACAACGGACCACTCTGGGGCCGATCCCAGACACCCAGACCATAGTAAATAACGGAGAAAATACGTTTCCGAAATTTACTATACCAGGAATCGAACCCGGAGCCTCTGCGTTGCAGTGAGGTAAGCCGGTACCCTTTACCGGTTTACCTCATTTGAAATTTGATTTCCGCAATTTGAAACTCGATGAAACGAAAAAGCGACACTAAAAAGAGATAAGCACATAAAATTCTAGCTTATTTAATTCGAAATAAAATACATTTATTTTTACCCGTTAGTATTAATTTTCACTTCAAGATTTCAAATGAATTTTAGCTCTATCGGTATATGCTTAAGGCAGATATTCATCTGTACGTAAATCAACAGATACGTAGATACACATAGTGCGTAACATTGCATTGAATTTTGAAGTTTATGCTAATAATTTAAAGTGTCATTTACTTTTACATTGAATTATTTATTTATTTTACAATTTTTGGATGACTATCAGCTATTCACATTATTAACAAGTCACCACAGATAGAAATAAATTAAGATATCTAATCAGAGATCAGAGAACTATAAACAAAGAGAGAAAAAAAATTTTTGAAAGTTAAACATGAAAGAAAAAAAAGAGAAAATCTAACATCCTAAGAAAACCTGCTCATTACACACTAAAATTCAAAAAATAGATTATTGAGTTTATTCCTAAAACCAGACACTGAGGTACCCGTTATATCCAAATCATAGCTGCGAATTAATTTATTATAGGTAGTACACGATCGATATAGAAAACTATTCTGACGATAGTTCGTGTCAACCGATTTCAAAGCAAAATAGTGACTATGACGGAAAGACTGTCGAGGAGTATATATATCTATTTTGTTAAGTAAATCGGGACAATCAAATTTCTGTGAGTTTACAATACGAGCTAGGAAGGTTAAATCAGCGATTTCCCGGCGCTGTGCGAGTTTCAGAAAATGGTGATTCTTACATGATATACTAAAATCTTTTAATTTGGAGTTGGTCCTAAAATTTAGATATTTAATAAATTAATTATTACGAATAAGGGTCAAAATACCTAAGAATAAAGATGTCTATAACAGAATAGAAATGCGATATATGTGTGTGCAGTTCACAATTGTCTACTAAGCGTTGTAGATATAATTATGTTCGTCTGCATATACTCTGAAGTTTTACTTCTACTACGTGTGAATTGCACGCACATACATTTTTTAAAACAATCAAAATGTACTCCTTTTCAATTTAGTGAATTTCATGATATTGGAAAGGAGATAACTAGGACTAATATATGACTGATTAAGTTTAAAAAATATGTTTTAAATATCAAGACGTTGACTGATAGTTTTAAAATTGCGATTTTATATGAAACTAGCTGTACCCGGCAGACGTTGTCCTGCCTTTAAAAAATAAAAATCTAGAACCCGATTACAGCGTCATCTACCGGGACCAAATGTTAATCTAAACTCAAATCAACTTGAACAGAGTAGAAAATTATTAAAGTACTTATATCGCTATTAAAAAATAGGGGTTGTTGATAGAAGGGTGAAAATTTAGGGTTGTATGTATTTTTTAATGCAACATTATATAAAAAAAAAAACATTTGACCAAAAAATTAAAAAAAATGTTAGGGGTGGACAACCCTTATCACTTAGGGGTATGAAAAATAGATAGTAGCCGATTCTCAGACCTACTGAATATGCATATAAAATTTCATAAAAATCGGTCAAGCCGTTTCGGAGGAGTATGGTAACTAACACTGTGACACGAGAATTTTATATATTATATGAAATTAAATTTCTCCATTTTGTTTTATAACTTTACACCACTAAATAGAAATAAAGCTTGTAAAGCGATCAATGTGGTAGGTATATTCAGCCGCAAAGACTGGATCAATTTATCTTAGTCTCGAAAAACCATCATTCAACCTGAAAACAAATACTCTTGCCTTCTCCGCTAAAAGCTTTTCGAAGTTTAATCACCGTCGATGGATTTGCGAAAATCACGAAATATCTAAGCTAAAAGACGTTTCTTAGTACTCGTTACTAGGGAGTTCTCTTGGCAATCCTAAATGACCCTTATTCAAGTGCTCTCTGAATGTCCCTTATTATCCCAAGTAGGCTATTCATTGTTCGTTACTGTTGTAATTTATGTTTAATAAGAGTCCAACTTGAACTCTTCGTGGATCAATGTCACGAAGAGTTTTTATACGTTCATTCATCCTGATTTTCACCAAATTCATTTATCCATAATATAATAAATCTGTACAGATATCGAGGGTTGTGCAATGAATTTAAAAATGAGAGAAAAGTGGCTGATACGTTGAAATAAAATTCATATTTTATCCGTGAAGTAACGGAGAAAGAATACAATTTCCCGCAGCCGGATGGCCTATCGTAAGAGGCGAGAAAACAACCCACAGCCAGGCAGTAAGGTATTTGCTTGTATGGATGGCTAACAGCCCTGGGCTACAGTATGCCACAACCTCGACTTGTGTTCCGGGATTAGTGGCCAGGTTTCCGTCTCCCTTTAAGTGGCAGTGTATTGCTAGCACCTTCGGTGTTACAATTATCAATAGGCGATAGTAACCGCTTTCCATCAGGCGGGCGGTCTGCGTATCTGCTGAATGCATGCCTTAAAAAAATGCCGCCCTTGAAACTATTAAGTAGTTTTAATTATGTGTAATAATCGCGAAAATGGAAATTCAATGAGTATGGTTCCCAAAAGGCTGGCTAGGTTAGCATCGATGTACTGATCCATTGTCCAAGGGAGGAACCAGCCTTCTGATCACACAACGAGTCAATGAGTCATTTTGACAGATCTCTGTGGAGGCTCATGGCCTCAGTATCACGGTCCAAGCGTTTCAACAGCAAACGGTATAAACATATAACTCTCACTGAAGTTTGCATATTTACGCCACTCGAGTGATTCAGTTGTTTGTTTATATTGAAGAATACTTAAATGACAAAACTTCATTTACATAGCAGCTCGCTCCAACATCTTATACTATATATAACGTTTCTATATTGCCAAGCTTCTACGGAAGATGGAGATATATTGCAGCATAAAATTTTAGTACGTCATGTCATTAATATAACTATGATAATATTTTTATTATTTTATATTGCCAGGTGGTAGGGCATTTGCCCGACTGGATAGCTACCACCCCTGGTCTTGAATATGCCGCCATAACATCCTTGGTTTGTGTTCCGGCATTAGTGATCAGGTTCCAGTCTCCGTTAAAAGAGCAGCAGCGCATTTGTAGCACCTTTGGTGTTGCAAATGTCCGTAGGCGATGGTAACCGCTTTCCATCAAGTGGGCCGTCTGCCTGTCTGCTGAACACATGCAATAAAAAAATATCTTTCCTCTTATTGTGTCTTGGTCTTATTGAGTATGCACTGTTTGCTACCACTTCATTAATTCTTCAAAAAGTAATTCTGTAACATACTTCTGTATAAAACTTATTAAAAAATAAAAGCTCGAGATATAAATAAAATAAGAAATATAAAGAAAAACAATTTTTAGCTAGACCTGTTGCTGGGGAGTTTCATGCCGCTTCTTCTCCTTAACACCAATAACACGTTGCGAAGCGGTGTACATAGAATAGGGAGTAAAATTAAATTTTAACATATATGTATGTCCTTCAAAGTGTTCTCGAGTGGAACTTATTTTGAATAAAACTTTTGAATTTGCGCCGCGCTCGAGAAAATATTGCGCAATATTTTCTCAAGCGTCACATCGCAAAAGCCTCGAGGTGTATAACCTCAATCAGTTACTGTACATAAATTATTGCCTTAAGCTCACACGCCTACGTATTCGACCTTTAATTTTGTGATTTTATTAGAGTCCCACGCGAGTATAAAGGTTACGATGATTAATATCAGCCCATAAACGTCCCACTGCTGGGTTCGCTCCTTATTATTAGAGAAACAGACGTTATACCTAAATATATATTATAATAAATCTGTAAATGGTTCGAGTTTGTACATTGCATTTAAAAATGTGAAAAAATCAGGGGGGCTAATTCGGACCAGGAGATTCCGAAAATGCAATTATTGTTGTCTATCTGTTAGAGTATCGCGTAAAAACTGCTGAACGGACTTGAATGGAAATCGAAACGGATCTAAGTTATATCACGGGGCGTAACTTAGGATATCTTTTATCCCGATAAATGACGTCGTTTCCGTGGGATAGATGAAAATAGCGAAGAAGATGGCGCTGCGATCGCATCTTTTTTGGCAACTAATGAACGTATATGAATGTAACTCGGCGTAAGGCTGGCTTATAACCCGAATCAACACATAGGATACCTTTTGTCCCGATAAAACACGTCGTTTACTTGGAATAGACGGATTAGCAGAATAGATGGCGCTGCAATTGCAATATAGACAACCATCGCTGTAATTCAATAACAAATACCTTGTCAGGTTGCCCACTTGTCATTAATTACGTATTAGGTACTTCAAATCAGGTTGGCTGCGACTTTTCTTTATGTTTTGCTGTGCAGTTGTCTACACTATATTGATTTAGTTTCTTTGTAATTTTAGTGAATTCAACAAGAAACTTAAGTATTGAAGTTTTATGTATATAAAACGCCTAATTAAATTTTTATGTACGTAAGATATAGCTACCACCCACGCAGCGTAGCCACGGGGAAAACTCTAGTATTAAGGTTTTACCCGCGTGGTGATGGAAAATCGTTATATACTGGATAATTCACACTATATCTTTATAAATTATAGCCTGTGTATTATTCTGATGTGTAAGCTATATTATTGTAAAGTTTCATCAAAATCCATTCAGTAGTTTTTGCGTGAAAGAGTAACAAACATATATCCATACATTCTCACAAACTTTCGCGTTTATAATATTAGTAGGAAGTAGGATAGGATGAGATTGTTCAAGTTTTCCTTCAGCAAAATATTCAAAGCATTGTAATCCTTCTGGCGATTTTTGAACCCAGTTCACAGTAATGAGACTTAGCTCTTCAATTTCCACCATGTTCTCTTAGCTCTACAGTTTCCACCATGTTCTCTTACAATAACAGAGGAGCGGACTTTTAAATTAAGTGTGATAGTTTTTTTTCATCCTTAAAAACGTCGCAGCCTCATGGGTTTTGTACTAGTGTATAAACTTATGATATCACTAGAGCATGCGCGTGACTGCATCCACGCTTGAATTGAAACTCCCGCGGGATTCCCGGGACATAGTGCCACAGCATAGAAAAAATATTGTAAGTTATCGTTTTAGTGAGAAATGTGTCGGAACCTCAAACCGCTCCCGGGAAAATTCCCGCGGGATTCCCGGGATAGAAAATATCGCACATTTGATTACATAGAATTTGCTATCGATCACTGAAATGATCACACTAGAATTCGATTTTTTTTAAACTGGCCATTTTAAAACATTCCCAGAAAAAATCCCGCGGGATTCCTAAGATGAGAAGTAGCGCAGATTTTAAATCTAAAAATTTGCTGTCGATCATCGAGACCCGCATCGACATCGGCCCAATAGCTTTTACGTGAATCCCGAACAAACAGACAAATAAATAAAACGACGAAAAAAAAAAAATAGTCAAGGAATCTAAAAAAAATTGCATCGTGTTCTCCATCGTTTATATTGTTTTTTTTTAAATAGCTTTAATGTACAGATACGGCATGTGTTGTATTTGTTTGTATAAGTGAATGAAGTAGAACAGCGTATTAATAAATGCATATAATAATATAGACGCCATACTGGAATTATTATCTTGATTACAGCATAGAGCCGCCTCGATCGGTGTGATACCACGCTCTCACAGAGTATCAGCGTGATACGGTTAACTTCGAGCTAATCGTGTTTCGAACGACGAATGGGAGATCCGATGGCCCAGTTTCCCTTCCCTCCTATCCCGTCCTAAAGTCTGGACCCTGGTGTTGCAAACGTCTTGTAGGTGACGGTAATCACTTTCTACTAGTTGGCCTTTTGTCGGTTTGCCAGCTGTGCAATAGAAAATTGTTTGTTTGTTGTTTAAACAGTAACTAAATTTATTTTTATCATATTGTTACGTATTTGCGGGATATGAATTAAAATGTGGTTTGAATCTATACAAAGTGTATTAGAAGTACATACACATAATTTACAATTCGTACAAACAAAACCAAATAGTAAAGCAAAAAAATCGTAATAACATGAATTGCGCACAGTCGTTATAAGATACCCGAAAGTACATTAGGTAACTTCTCGATCGCAGTTGAAACTCAACTAACTCAGTCCCGACAGACCGACCTTATATATCTGTATATTAGACATGGCCTCCAAGCAACATGCCGACTATTCCTTTGAATTCTTATCTTGCACTCGATAGTTTCTAAGAAAGTACAATGACATGCAAACAAAAGAAAGAAGGATAATGATGTCTTACTGGGGATATACAAAGGATTAATGCGAACAATAGATCACTCAAATTCAAATGGGAAATAAAACACCTGTAAAGGATTAGTATCGGTTCGCAACAATATCTTAATAGTATCGTGGATAAGGTGAGAAATGAGTACATAAGGGGATCCTTGAAAGTTGCACCCGTGACTAAAAACCTTAGAGGAAGAAGATTAAGCTGGTATGGGCATGTAATGAGGAGGTATGAAAGGCACTTGTCAAAAATAATGTTTAACCGCAAGATTGATGGGTACAAATGTAAAGTTAGACCAAAAAAGAGATGGATGGATTGTGTGAAGAATCATTTGCTGATTTGTGGTGTGACAGAAGACGTATGTCAGAATAGATGATTATGGAAGGAAAAGACATGTTATGCCAACCCCAAATAATTGAGAAGGTGAAAGAAATAGAGATATTTAAAAAGTAAGAAGATAAGATGTTATTTAACGCTTGTTCCTTTCTATGTAAATTATATTAGAATTGATTGAAACACGTATACTCATCTGTATTACTATTTCGCTCATTTAAGTATCCGTCCAAACGATTATATACCTAGTTAAGTATCTACTTAACTAATGAAAATGTAAATCAGGCTTTAGATCTGAAAATAATCAACATTAAATAGGAAACGAGATAATCTTAAGCAAGACGAGGCGTAGTCAATAAGACCTTTGTAAAAGTAAACATTCTATCGAACTTGTTAGTTGCGAAACTGGCGAAACAGCATTAAGGGTATCCGTAAATAGAAACTAATATAAATTTACAAAACCCACTTGAAATTGCAGCTATTTATACGGTCAGAATGGTTTTACATTGCAAATACAATGGACCTGTTACGATTGTGCGCTTTTAATATGTTAAAAATAGAAACTAACCCTTATATAATTATTGTTGGACGGAGGGTGTGCTTCCTAACCCCTACCCTGACTTCGACACCTGCCCACCGGGCGAAACGCGGCAGTCGTGGCTGAGACGTAGTGTAGTGCGGACGTCTCTGTATGTTGTAGAACTTGGAATGTTCGCTTGTTTATTAAAGAATGGACTTGATAATATATTTTTTTAAATTAAAATGTATTAAGCGATCTATTTATATGAGCATAGTGATTGTGATTATTGAACCTAAAATATACCGCGAAATGACTGCTAGTGAGAATGCGTTTTGTGGATTAAATTAGTGGAATATTAGATATAGATTTAAAATAAACCAATTTTATTATTATGTACATTGGATTTATATGAATTAAGTTTTTAACATGGCTGAAAATCCAACGGCTGTGGCCAGTAAAGGTAAAGCAAAGCATGCTCGAGTTATGGATATTTAAGATTGTTATCGTAATGATGAGCATATTTTTTAAATGCACTTTAATAATTTTTTTCTTATAATGTATAATAATAATACATTTAATCATGTCAGTGATTATGGTTCCATAAAATACAGTAATGAATCATACATATCGTTGCCATAAAGTTGTTTTATATAGGGTAAATTTTTCAAGTCAGCCTTCAGGGCCAAATCCTAAACTATACGAAATAGCGAAAAACACTCATAGGAATCTCGAGGCTGATTTTGAGGAAAACTAGAATGGTATTATTAGATTTTTTTTAAATCAATTACGCTTGTCACGAATCTAATTGAATGATTTAAAAAAAATAAACACACCTCTATTGTATATCGAATCATAATATAACTTATCAGGATCAATTTCTGTGAAGGAATATCAAATGCAAACCAAGGGAAAGGGTTGTTTTTGAACAAGATGTTCTATTTTCCCCATACATTAATTAAACATGAAATTGCCCCGGTCATTGGACCGCACCTCATTTGAACGCAATCAATGTTTACCCATTGACTGATTTGATGGATTTCTGGTAAAATAACGTGCGATTGAAACGCAGTTTCTATTAAAAATAGAGTGATTTTCATCATTTCCATATTGAATGAAATGAAGTGAGGTTTAATTAATGTATGGAAAATAGAACATTTTGTTCAAAAACAACCCTATCCCTTGGTTTGTCGTTTGACATTTATGGACAGAAATTCATCCTTACAAGCTAAACTATGATTTGGTATAATAATACAGGTGTGTTTATTTTTCAAAATCAGCCGATACGATTCCTGACCTGACAAGTTATTGATTTTTCAAAAATCTAATAATACCAGTTTAGTATTCGTCAAAATAGGCCTCGAAACTCCTTTAAGTGGTTTTCGCTATCTAGCATAGTTTAGGACTTGGCCCTGAAGGCTCATTTGCAAAAATATATCTGTATATGTAATTTCTTAAGCGATTCAATGATGTGCTTTAAATGTTACTAATAAGCTTGATATTTATCACGGTGGAAATAGTGCTCACATGTTATGACTGAACTCGATTTTAGATGATTAATTCTGTCTTTTAGTTTGCATGAAGCAACCAGAGATAATCTAAGCGTAAACTTGAATCCTGCAATATCATTGTTCCCTTTCAGTTATGTATGTGCCCTACAACCAAATTGATTCAATTCGATTGAACCATGTATTATCAGCTTTACATGCAGATGAGTTTGTAATGATATATTTCCATTATGGAGGAACGGACAGTATATCCGCCACGCTTGTCCAAGGCGGTTTGGCAGGTTTGGCACGTCGGTTATCTCGATGTGCAAGTTTCATCACGATGTTTTCCTTCACCGCTGTTAGCACGTGGTAATTGTAACAAAAACAGATCAGTTTAATTGAGTTCCGTTCGAATTTGATAAATAACAATAAAATTTAGATGCTTTTTATTAAAATTTCCACTCTTAATGCGATAAGTTGTGATAGGTTTCGCCGTCAGACGTCGGAACCGTCAACTAGGTAACAGTTTGATGATACACGTGTGGCTAGTTTTTTTTTTTCTCTTACAATTCCTGAAAATTGTAATATTCGTAACTGAAACTTCAAACCCCATTAGAGTTATTCTTTTGTTTCTTTTATGTTTGCTTATAGGCAAACTGGCAGACGGGTCCACTTGATGGCAAGTGGCTACCGTCGCCCATGGACATCTGCAACACTAAGGGAGCCGATGCGTTGCCTACCCCGTGGAGACTTTAAATATCTGTTTACGCCCTTTTTGAAGAGCCCCATATTGTAGCGGTCTGGGAAAACCGCTGGAGGGAGCTCATTCCACAGCTTGCTTACGTATGGCATAAAGAGCGAGCGCCACGTACAGTGGATAACTTCTAGGTGTCAAGGAAGTGTGGATGAACTCCCAGTCGCCGGCGAGCAGTGCGGTGGTAAAATGGCGACGTAGGTACCAAACCAAACAGCTCCTCACAAACACTCCCCATTGTACAGACGGTACAACGCGCTTAGAGTGCCAACGTCTCTTCTGAGACTTAAAGGTTCTAAACCGTCTGTCGACAATCCGGACCGCTCGGCGTTGCAAGGAGTCAAGTCCGAGCAGCTGGTACTGAGGTGCTCCAACCCAGAGATGGGAGCAGTACTCCACATGGGGACGGACTTGGGCCTTACATGATAAAAGCCTATGTCCCGCTGTGAAGTACCGCTTAGCCCTGTTGAGCACCCCAAGCTTTTTAAAGCGATTTTTGCTTTGCTCTCCAAATGACACCGAAATTGCATCTCACTCGAAATGTCGACGCTTAGGATCCCGATAGAGTTTGTTTTGTGCATATGTCAAAATGTATATTAAAATAATACATATTATCACAAAACATCTCTTTTCATTTAATTCCATTATGAATATCAACTTATAAATACAATTATCGTAGATAGAAATTAACCGAAACTATCGGATAATCCGTAATAAGTTAATATTCATAACCGAGGACCGACAAAATTTTTTGGGGGATTGGGTGGATCAAGAGCTATCTTTAACCCATAGATCCCTATGTCCTAAGTGTCACTGTAATCGAGATACGATTTTTTTTGTTTGTGTTTGAAAATTACCTGGTTCATCGTCTTTAAAACGACACATTTTTCTAGTTTTTTGATGTAATTGAACCAAATAACTTTTATTGCAGTCTTTAATGTATGATTATTCTAAATTAAACATTAATTCTTAGCATTGGATAACAAAAAATACTTGACGAGCTTTACAAATTTTGTTTAAATCAAATAAATTCTTAATAGTGTTACATGCCGTCAAAGATAAGCCGCACAGCCTATTGTAAGCGCAGCTTATTGTCCTTCGGCCGGATTAAGGAATCCTTTGACTTTTGAATTTGTAGTTAAGAAAAACATGCTATTGTCTTTTTACTTGTTTTATAACCATCATTAGCGTCGAACTATAATCCCTATTGTATTCGACTTTGTGGACGTTCGCAGGTGTGCAAATTAAATTTCTTAGAAACCTTGTGTGCGCCTCTAATTTCTTTGTACTGTGTAGTTAGTATAAGACGAGGCCCGAATGGAGGGCAGGGGCAGTCAAGCGACGACCACGAAGCGATTAAGACGTTTTCTAGTATTCTCGATTAGCGATATAAACGACGGACTTTGCGCGTTCGAATTGTATGGAATAGTGCAGTGTGAACTGGTTGCATCCAGTTTTATTTGTATTTGTTTTATACGTGTTTGTACAGTTCTAATAAATTCTATAGTAGTTCCAACGGTATTTTTAATTCGAGTCCTGTAGCTCGTAACAATACCTTTCAGTTTTTTTTATAAGAGTTTGAAAGCTCGTCAAGTATTTTTTGTTATCCAATGCTAAGAATTAATGTTTAATTTAGAATAATCATACATTAAAGATTGCAATAAAAGTTATTTGGTTCAATTACAACAAAAAACTAGAAAAATGTGTCGTTTTAAAGACGATGAACCAGGTAATTTTCAAAAACAAACAAAAAAAATAGTGTGTCGATTACAGTGACACTTAGGACATAGGGATCTATGGGTTAAAGATAGCTCTTGATCCACCCAATCCCCCAAAAATTTTTGTCGGTCCATGCGCCAAACACCTGTATATCATTATATCCAGAACTGGAAAAGATGAATAATGGGAATCGATTATAAAAGTGATCGCTGTAATTAACGATGTACCAGCACTAGTTGCTATTATTGTGATAACATCAAATAAACTTGGGTTTCCCCACAGTTGATTACGGGTCGGTGTATGGGGACCTTTATATCAGTGACAAAGTTGTATTTAAATCAGCTTATCAATTTGCAAGTGTAAAGCGTTGAATACCGGATAGCCGATGCTTTTCTACTTGTAAATGAATGTAAAATTACTAGGGTAAATTGCATTAGCGATACAATCGATCTGTATAGGACTTGATAATAATTAAGTCTAGAGGAAATGTTATGAAACTCCTGCCCGCGACTTAAAATTTAAAAGTCGTAATTTAATATTGTTACAAGTTGGGCCACCTGCATACCTATTGTCACATACCGACAAAGGAATGCTGCGCATCTTGTTTATTGCCCCTCCCGCATTCGGGGTTCTTTTTAATACTTCGTCTTTAAAATTTGCAACTACACAATTTCTTATTGTTTTCGACTTTCTTGGCCGTTCGCAGGAATAGATAACCAGGTGTGCAAATTACTTTTTCTCGAAAACTAAGTGCGCGCGGCCGTTTTTTTTGTACTGTATAGCTAGTATAAAACAATGCCTGAATGGAGGGGTGGGGCAGTCAAGCGACGACTACGATACGAGTAAGACGTTTGTAGTACTCTCGATTAGCGATATAGGCGACGGACTTTGCGCGTGTCGAATTGCATTGAATCGTGCAGTATAAACTAGTTGCATCCAGTTTTATTTGTATTTGTTTTATACGTGTTTGTACAGTTCTAATAAATTTTATAGTAGTTACAACGGCATTTTTAATTCGAATCCTGAAGCTCGTAACAATATTATAAATGCGAATCTGAGTTTCTTTGTGAAGTTTTCACGTCTTAATTACGCAACAGATCGTCACGTACGTCAGGGGTATAGAAAGGCCATAGAATATGGGCTTCGTACCCAGCAATTGGGCACTAGGCAGAGACAATTGGTGCACGTACCCTTTGCATCCACTAACTGCAGGCAAAACACTTTTTTCTTCGTGGTGCATCGAAATTTAATGATTTATCATCAAAATTTAACCTTGCTATTTTTCTAATCCCAACACTTTTAGAAACATAATGAATACGGTTTTTTTCGACGTAAACTAATTTTTACCCAAACTGCAGACTACCCTCACTTCATTCTATAATTCCTTTCTTTCCCTTAAATAAAATTAATTATATATGTATCCTAAGCTACTTCTCTGAGTAAGTTCATTTGTTAAGGCTTGTAATTAGCAATGTTTGTTTGTAAGCCTTACCAAAATAAATGAATAAAGGAATGGAATCCATAATAGAGGAATATAGCAATTCATTAACAAATACATTGTCATTGCAACGACAATGACAATATAATTTAAATGTGTTGCACTCATGATTAGCTCCACGACCGCTAGATGGCGTAACGGGTATTTATCAACAAGTATTGTGTGACGCCGAACTTCAGAAAAATACAACGTACGGTGACAACACTTTATTTCACTTTCCACATCTAAACACGATTCCAATTACACTTCACTTCACTTTATTAGTAAATAGATAGTGATCGAATAATCGTTTCCAACAAACACTAGCCTTTTTATATTTTTGCGTCAAAACCAAGTGACTTGTCGTATGCAATCAATATCTCAAGTAGCGCCATCTTTAAACAGCGAATATTTTTGGAAACGAGATTTTCTTAACAATAAAACTATTTATTTTCACAAATTTATACATCTTATACAATTATTTACATAGTTATTTTTATTGCTGGAGTACAGCAGACAGGCAAACAGCCCACCTGATGGAAAGCGGTTACCATCGCCTATGAACATTAGCAATACTAAAGATGGTACCAATGTGCTGCAGCTCTCTAAAGGGAAACTGGAACTCACGGTTGTTATCGCTGCATATTCTAGACCAGGGGTGGTTGCCATCCAGACGGCTACATACCCTACCACCTGGCATTATCAAGTAGTTTCATATAATCTTTTATAATAAAGCCATAAGCTTATAATTATTACAACTACAGTTTCATGACATCTCCTATAAATACGTATTAGGTGCCATATATTTTAGGATGCCAACAGTATTTTGAATTAAAAATTAAGTTTAACTATTCATTTTATAATGCATATATTCCCTCATATATATGCATTTGAGTATTATCTCTGGGCCCGGAAAAAGATTACCGGAGGGTGTGCGAGTCCCCGAATGCAGGTCCTCCACTCTGTCGACAAAATTTACATTAAAGCAATCAAGGCCGCGGGCAAAAGCTAGTGCCTTTATGGCCTATGTATTTTCATCGCATCTCATCTTTCACTCCTTCCCCAAGTTTGAGTCACATATCTCGGTATTCCTGCCTTTTTCATGCTGCATCTACCGACGACCTCACTGCGGCAGACGTGATCCGCTCACCACCACTTCCAACTCGCTTATAGTACGAGCTACGTCGGTTACCTTGGTTCTCTTTTTTTGTTTAAGATAACTATTTTTCATTACTCAGTACATTATACTCGTCGACGGCCTCTGAGGTTGAACGGGCTAAGTCTTAGCGGGCCGAACTCGCTGGAACCCAGAGGCTCCGGGTTTGATTCTGAGCATGGTAAATTTCGGAAACAAACTTTCCGTTATTTACTATGGTCTGGGTGTCTGGGATCGGCCCCAGAGTGGTCCATTGTGTATTACCCATAACACAAGCGTAACTTGCTTAGCTTGAGGATATACAACGTGTGTGTTTGTCTGCCGATTATAAAAAAAAAACTCATTGTTTCATTTTTGTATATTAGGTTGGGGAAAAAGTCTTTTCGCATATAGTATGTATGAACTTGTAATAAGATCTCTTTGACTATACATTTGTATCTGGCTGGTTTTGGTATCATTAAAAAGTTTTAATTTTAAAGAAGACAATTCCAAATTCAAATTAGGAAAATGAGTGATTTTCATTTGTTTTTCTTATTGTTAAAATGAGTGAATCTAATGAAGAAATTCGACATATTTTAAAATATTACTACAAAAAAGGTAAAAATGCAACACAAGCCGCGAAAAACATTGGTGATGTTTATGGACCTAATGCATAGTCTGTGCGCGTAGCGCAAATTTGGTTTAAACGTTTTCGATCCGGAAATTTTGATATCAAAGATGCATGTCGCTCTGGTCGCCATGTTACGGACAAAATTGATGCCATTTTTGAAAAAGTGGAGCAAGATCGACATATTAGTAGTTACGATGTAGCTGAAGAACTGGGAATTGACCACAAAACGGTTTTGGCGCATTTGAAAAAAGCTGGGTTCACAAAAAAGCTCGATATTCGGGTTTCTCATGAGCTCACTGAAAGAAACCTAATGAACCGTGTACTCATTTGTGATTCTTTATTACGACATAATGAAACCGAACCATTTTTGAAGAAGCTGATAACTGGTGATGAAAAGTGGATCACGTACGACAAGAACGTGCGAAAAAGATCGTGGTCAAAGGCCGGTCAGGCTTCACAGACTGTGGCGAAACCCGGGTTAATTCGCAACAAGGTGATGCTGTGTGTATGGTGGGATTGGAAGGGCATTATTCATTATGAGCTGTTACCGCCAAGCAGGACCATCTTTTCTGAACTGTACTGCGAACAACTGATGAGATTAAAGCAAAAGTTGAGAGAAAACGGCCGGAATTAATCAACAGAAGGGGTGTGGTTTTTCACCATGATAACGCTAGACCTCACACATCTTTAGCCACTCAGCAAAAATTGCGAGAGTTTGGCTGGGAGGTGTTAATGAATCCGCCGTATAGTCCTAACCTTGAACCTTCAGATTTTCACCTGTTTCGGTCTCTGCAGAATTCCTTAGGCAGTGTCAGGTTAACATCACGAGAGGACTGCCAAAACCACTTGTCGCAGTTTTTTGATCAGAAGCCCAAAAATTTTTATAGCAATGGGATCACGTCCCTACCTACAAGATAGCAAAAAGTTACCCAACAAAATGGCACCTACATACTTTAGTCAAATGTAAATAAACTTTATAAAAAAACCTTTTGAATTTTTATATAAAATGCGAAAAACTTTTCCCCCAACCTATTATTAATACGTGCAGCAAAAATGAAGCAAAAACGTTGTACCCCTTTTTACGAAAATTGCGCGGGCGGAGGAGTATGAAATTTCGCACACTTATAGTTTATATAAAGAAGGTGTGCAGAATCTCTGCCAAGAAAACCCCATTCGTAAATGCGCTTCAGTTCCAAGGAACATCCGTACCACCTCTAAGAGTATTGGGATCCTCGGTGTCGACATTGCAAACGATGTACAGTTCAGGGGCCATCTTAAAGGCAAGGCAAAACTTGCCTCCAAGAAACTAGGAGTGCTAAACCGGTCCAAGCAGTATTTCACTCCGCGACAACGGCCTGTGCTTTACAAAGCCCAGGTCAGGCCGCACATGGAGTACTGCTCACACTTGTGGACCGGGGCACCCGCCTACCAGCTAAATCCCCTGGACAGTATTCAACGCCGAGCCGTTCGCATTGTCGACGATCCCATACTCACAGACGGTATAGATACGCTTGGCCTTCGAAGAGACTTCGCGTCTCTCTGCGTATTCTACGTACTGTACAATGAGGAGTGTTCCGAGGAACTGTTCAGATTGGTGCCTTCGTCTTCCTTTTACCACCGCACCGCACGCCATCGGCTGGGCGTTCATCCCCACTTCCTAGAGCCGTTTCGCTCTTGTACGCAACAGTTCTCTAGAACGTTTCTCTTGCGCACCGTGGGGATTTGGAATGAGCTCCCAGCCGTGGTTTTTCGCCAGCGCTACAATATGGGGTTCTTTAAAAAGGTTGTCATATAATTTCTTCGAGGCCGGCAGCGCGTTGGTGACATTTCTGGTGTTGCAAACGTTCATAGGTGACGGTAACCGCTTTCCATCAGGTGGGCCGTCTGCCTGTCTGCTGTACTCCAGCTTTAAAAAAATGTAAATATTTTTTTTAATTATCCATAAAAAATACATTAAATCAATAAAAAAACATTACACACACTACCATGTATTTGATACACGCACGCATATATCTCTTTTGTTTATTGTTAAAGTCAAATCAACAGTGCCTTGGCGAAATTTATGATTATAGAAGTATAGTCTTTGATAATAGAGCCTAAATAACGTTTGAACTTATAACTTAAACTAATTATGGTCGAATTTCGACCACTAGGTGACCACTAGTTTTTATTATTACATCGTATATTTTCTGTTTCTTGTAGTTTATATTTTAATCTTTGTACTTACTTATACGCTCTTTAAAATTATTTGTGTTTCTTATGTCTAGCACGAGTGGCATACCATATATTGTTTAGGAGGTGGGCACTGAAAATCTAATTAAGACGATTTGTCTATTTTTATACTTTGTCATGTTAAGTATTTTGTCTTGTGTGTGTCGCTATTAGAAATGTTTTTCTTTCTTTCTCTCGTGGATATCGTAATTTTTGATTCTATCCATGAAAGAAACATCCAACATAGCGTGCCCCATAGCCCTCTGAGCGACTTTGTGGAGCAGTCGGTGTCCAGCTTCCATTTAAGATTAAAAAACGTACCTCGTAACATACAGCAATTACAATTGGATCTACCAGTTCATTCTTGTTTTTATAGAATATCTGACATACAAACACACACGTGTTGTATATACTCAAATTAAGCAAGTTAAGCTTGTGCTATGGGTAATATACAACGGACATCTCTGGGGCCAATCCCAGACGATGGTAAATAACGGAGAAAATTGGATTCCGAAATTTAACATGCCGGCCGTCATCTCAATTACAACTTTTAAAAATTAACAAAAATTAAACTTAAATCAGTCATAAATTCCCAAACGACTACGTAATCTATAAATAAACCTCTTGTAATCTTTGATTGGCAAGTTGTTTTTACTTACAGAAGTTTATTTATTATTATAATTTTGCAGTTGCAAAGTTTTGATTTATTTTCATAGATTCCTGGGAATATTACTTAAAATTGAATATTTTTGTTAAACTTAATACTTACACGGTTTATTTTAAAGGTCAACTATCAGAGTTTACATACCATCCTTTTATCTACCTAGTAGTATGATAAAATTACTGTATTGGCCATACGTTAAAGAATTGGATCACTTAATAATAAGAGTGCCTTCTATTTGCCTTTCCTTCACACCTTTACAGCTCCTAATAACCCTCTCCTTAACCCATAATTCGCCAATTCAGAATGCCGCGCCACCTAGCGGACGGCTCGAGTCGTCGATCTCTTGGCCACACCCTCTTGCTACTCTTATTAACAGCTGTGCAATTATTAATAATCTAAAACCAACTGTGTTGTGCTTCCTGGCTTCCATCATCGGCATCAAGACAAATAATCGGTGAGTCCTCTCTTGTATCCTATCCTCTGTCAATAGAGGGTTACTTGTATTTATTGCGTGATCCATTCTGCCATTTTTGCCAACGCGACGAGACAATTCAAAAAACCAGCGCGTAACTAACTACAATAATAAGATGTAATCAAACTATTATATTTGGAATAGAAAATTGCCCAATTAAATGACTATATAATCACAGTATAATTCGCATTAAGGTTAGGTAACGAATTGATATAGAACATCTCGCGGAGATGGTCGCCACGTACCGCATACTACATATACATAATTTACGACCCCTAAAAATTGGAAATGATAATAATGGTAAATAAGCATAAGAGTTTATATTACATTTTCTTAAGTCCTTAACAGTTGTTTAAAATATGATGATTCGATTACATACTATATATATATATATATATATATATATGTAATCAAGAAAAATACAAAGAATGACAATCAGTCAGGAAAAGAACTTAACTTTGAAATGCTCCCAAATATTACATAACTAGATGTCGTTACAACGATTTTTCTCGCCCTTTTTGACTTTTTCTTATTGAAACACATTTTGAACACATAAATCAGTCAAAACTTTAAAATAAGACTGTCAATTTCTGACTGATTTGGTCTAGATTTTTTTTTTTTTAAACGGTTTAATAAATTAAATATTTATTAAAGCGTTTTGGGGACGTTTCTAACTGACTGTGATTTGGGGCTGATTTATTATTTGTATTTTTTTTAATCTGTAAGATATATTAATAATTTTTAATATATATTTATTACAATGACTTTATAAAGTAATACAATAAAAGTAAACTTTACTTAGTTATATTGTATTGTACCCATAGTCACCGTCTTCTATGGGTAAGGTGCCCCCCAGAAGGCTGGCTTCGTTTCCTGGCTGGAACGCCCTAATCCGTTATCCGAGGTAGGCAGCAGCCCTGTGATCACCTGAAGAGGTAATAAGACGATTTGATAAAATATTAATTGAATATTTTAAAGTGAATCCTTTTTTAAAGAAAGCATCAAAAACATAGATAATGTCTGATAAGTCCTGTGGCGCCAACTAGTGATAAATGAGTATATGCCATCATAGTTTTTATAGGATATAGGAGGTTTTCAGAGCTGAATTTTTGGAGTTTCCTCCTTAAGAATCGATTTTCATATAAGGCCTCCGGTATGGAAGTTTTATGATGAGTGAAATAATACAAGCGTTACTTTTTTATTATTCAATTTATAACTTTAACACAACGAAGTAAGATCTAAAATAATAAACATCGTACTTGGCGTTTATCATCCACATAGTTACTGTCCAAGCACTAAAATCAATCTCAGGTAATCCTTTCGGCTTACTGGACGTCCTACATACATTACGCTTACTGTATATTTATTTATTTACTCGGACAACACAACAGACAACAGTCATTAATTCATTTATATTATATAGTTTGTAAATGATTACATCTAGATAGAAATCCAAGCGTGCTGACACATCCGTGTTTAAATTATATTTTCGCAAACAAAATTATGTGAATAATGTCAGTAATAACGATTCAATAAATACTTAAATCTAGGACATCAGTTTTAGTGATACATTATAAGGTAATAATATATTGAGAAAAAGAAAGCATTAAACAAATTACTAAACCAGTGAAGAGGTGTGATCTTTCAGCATAGAAATTATAAATGTTTTAAATGCTAAAGGTTTTGCATTAAATATGTTTTTTAAAGAGAGTTCGTTGTAGACCCGACACATTCTTGTCAACGGATTACAGTATGATGTGTTGTTTTTACAAACTTCCAAGATGAATGTTTTGTTATGTACACGTTTATTACGTTTCGGGTCAAGGTACTTAATAAATAAGACGAATCCAATTTACCATGCAGTAATTTATGCAAATAGACGAGGTCATGTTTTGTGCGACGAATGTGTAGAGGAGTAACTTTAAAGCTTGTTAGACTACGTCCGAGACCACTTTTATAACTTAAAATTCTAAGACATTTTCTTTGCAAGGTTTTCGAGAGTTTTAGAATGTACAGAATTACAAGGTGACCAGATAACACAAGCATACTCCATAATACTTCGAACCAAACTATAGTAAAGCGTTAGATAGCTCTGAGGTTTCTTAAATTCTTTTGTACATCTAGTTATAAACCCAAGCAATTGACGGCCTTTATTTGCTATGTATAGTATTTAAACTGTCGCCGGTATGGTGTAAAAAGCGAACACGTGAGTATGCCGACGTAAGGTTGTGACTATTGTTGAGTTTTTGAGGCGGCCGGTCGGCTGTCACGTGTCGTTCATGAAATCGTTTTTGCTGTGATACGGATTTATTGTTTTTAGAAATAATGACATTAAATCAGACAAATGTATAAGCAATGACAATAGCCTAGTAAAAAACGTATCTCGTAACACACTCCTGCGCCACAGGTGGCATCACCAGACCTTTCATATTTTCATAGAAAATCTTAATTACAACTTTCAATCAACAGATTATTATTTAATAACAATAACTAGTGGTCGCCCGTGGTCGAAATTCGACCATAATAATTCTACAATCACAAATTTCGCCAAGGCAACAATAAACAAAAGAGTATATATGCGTGAGTGTGTCAAATACATGGTGTGTGTAATGTTTTTTTTATTGATTTAAAGAAGTTTTTATGCATAATTAAAAAAAATAGCACCCTGCACTCCTTCTCTATATAAATTATAAATGTGCGAAATTTCATACTCCACCGTCCGCGCAATTTTCTTAAAAAGGGGTACAACGATTTAACGGAAATTACAGTATGTGGCGTTTTTAAATACGCCAATTAACCTGTCCAATTGTAGGTGAAGTGACGTCATGCCGAACAAGACCTGTCTGCATTCAGGTCATCCACAAAACGACAGTGAATCATCGTTTCTAATCGCGTTCATAACAGGAGAACCTATTTGAGCATGCGTCTGTGTTGTTTCTATAAATTATAATGGAGTACTCAAATGAAGTCACGCTTAAATCCCTTAAAACGTAGCTGCTTCCGCCGAGGCACTCTTTAGTAAATAACCTCTCCCCTCCTCTCCATTAAAAAAATAATAACTTTAGAACGAATATTGCTGGAACAAACAACAACAAAATATCCTGTAGGAAGTAGAGTTCTATTCGTGTAGAAACGAAGAAAGAATACGATTTCCTGCGGCCGAGCGGCCTGTGGTAAGAGACGACGAAACAACACACAGCCAGGTGGTAGAGTATTTGCCCGTCCGGATTGCTACCACCCCTGGTGTAAAGTATTCCACCATAACAACCTTGACTTGTGTTCCGGCATTAGAGGCCGGGTTCCAGTCTCCCTTTATAGAGCGGTAGCACATTGGTGGCACCTTTGGTGTTACAAAAGCACCACTTTCCACCAGGTGGGCCGCAATAAAAAAATTAAAATGATAATTTAAAAAACTTTATTACCCATTTGGTTAATATTTACCAAATTTATCAAGTCCCATCCATTCATGCTTTCAAACATTAAGTCGTATTATATATAGTTAATCCTAGTGGTGTGTGGGTGCAACCTCGGAAGACAAGTGAAGTGTAGACTGGTGGCGAGGTAAGTTCTTCCTCTCTATATCTATGCCCTTCTCCCGGCCGCTACATCGCGTCCCCAATAGTTATAAATATAGAATTAAAGAGAAGAATGTTAAAAAGTACCTAATCGGTATCACCGATGCAGAGTCCCTGCTTTGTCGGTATTCTATAGAATAGACTTCGGCGAGTGTGTCTAGGAATTGTACGAACTAATTCCTCCCTCACCTTTGTACTACCGGACAAGCACACGTAACTAATATTTTTATAATACGAACCGCTGAGGAGTGGACCTCTTTACCGTCGTCTGTTTTTCCCGAAACATACAATTTAGGTGTCTTCATGTCCCGCGAGAACAGGTGTTTTCTAGATAAGCGCGCTCCATGTTAGACTGTATTTCTACCTAATATCAGGAGCACTGTCGATTAAATGCAAAATAAATTATGTTACGAGCTACAGGACTCGAATTAAAAATGCCGTTGGAACTACTATAGAATTTATTAGAACTGTACAAACACGTATAAAACAAATACAAATAAAACTGGATGCAACCAGTTCACACTGCACGATTCAATGCAATTCGACACGCGTAAAGTCCGTCGTCTATATCGCTAATCGAGAGTACTACACACGTCTTACTCGTCTCGTAGTCGTCGCTTGACTGCCCACCCCTCCAATCGGGCATTGTCTTATACTCACTACACAGTACAAAGAAATTGGCCGCGCGCACTGAGTTTCCGAGAAATAGTAATTTACACACCTGGCGAACGTCCACAAAGTCGAAAACAATAACAATAAGGATTAGTTCGACGCTAATGATGGTTGTAAAACAAGTAGAAAAACAATAGCATGTTTTTTTATTACAATTTCAAAACAAAAGAATTCCTTAATCCGGGAAGACAATAAACTGCGCTTACAACAGGCAGCTATGCGCTTATCTTTGACGGCATGTAACAATTATATAAAATTGCAATCGTGGCATGCTCTAGCTGTATTTATCTCTAATAGCGACACATAACCCAAAATAGTACTGACATAACAAAAGTATAGATGAAATTATACAGAAATTGTATGCCGCAATTTGGAAAATGAGGTTGGCACTCAGCATTTTGCTGTGCCGAAACGTATTCCGACACAGTGCTGATTTTCTGTGCCCATCTCCTAAATCACAAATGCAATACGACCCGTGCTAAACATTAAAAAAACAAATAATTATAATAAAAGGTATAAGTACCAAAGATTAAAATATAAAGCACAAGAAACAGAACAATGTAGGTTGTAATAATAAAAATGAAATAATGAGTATAATGAAAAAATTACTGTCCTAAGAAAAGAAAAAGAAAGTATTTTTTTCCAGCAGTTCAGCAGAGAGGCAGACGGCCTACTTGATGGAAAGCGGTTGCCATCGCCTATGGACATTTGCAACACCAAAGGTGCTACAAATGCGCTGCTGCTCTCTTATTCGTTCTCCGTTCCTGCACGGATTAAATAAGTATAATCACACTAAATATTTACAATTTATTTAAACCTAATACCGATATTATATGTATATATATATATATACACATATAACAAAGCTGTATTAATTTAGCTCAAGGGTGGTGGCCATTCAGACGGGAAATTGTCCTACCACCTGACTGTGGGTGGTTTTCTCGCCTCTTACAACGACTCTACTTTCTCCGTTCCTGTACGGATAATACATGTAGAAAATTCCCTCGCCACTTTCCTGCTTGGTGCCGTATCAATGGGCGTAATATAAACGAGAGGTTAACTAATCGTTAAATAAATAAAACCTATTTTAATTAGGTTGACTAAACCTCGCAGTTGTTACGGTGACGTCACACTGCGTCGGTGACGTGTCGCCATGTAGCATGGCTCGAAGTGTACACATCGCCTGACGAAAATTGCGTGCAACTTGCGCCACATTTTATATAAAGGTTTTCCAGCAAAGAGCATGGTTTCGTCATACTTTGAATGTTTTGTGGTTTAAATGTTAATTGTTCCAGGTAAAGGTAACCGATTGTTATGGCTTTCTGGAAAGTTCGGTTGTTTTGTTCGAAGTTTGGTATGATAAGCGATCTATCGATCGGTTTCCTAGTATCACTATGCTATGGAAAATTTCATGTATAGTTTAGTCATGATGATACAGTGGCTAAGTTGCCCGCATTTCATTCCATTGACATCAAGAGAGCTTGTAGTTTTATGGTCCTATTGTTACAAGTACACATTGGTTTTATCAACAAAATAGTAGTAAAATTGAACCTAGACTTATACTGCACCAGCATAAATTCGGTCAAGCGAATACTGGCTCAAGATCTTTTTGGAAAGACAGAAACTTAGTAAATATATTATCAATAGGAATCGTGTATGTATGTATGTGTTGTTACCAGTAGGTGGAGGCTTGTTATCAGCATTTATATAGTACTTTTTTTTTTACTGTACTGATATGTATTAGTCTTTAAGCCTTCCTAAAATTAAATAAATTAAATTCACGAGTTCAGCAGACGGCCCACCTGATGGAAAGCGGTTACCATCGCCTATGGACATTCGTAACACCAAAGGTGCTAGCAATGCGCGGCCACTAATGCCGGAACACAACTCATGGTTGTTATGGCGGCATATTCTAGACCAGGGGTGGTACCCATCCATTTTGAATTTTGTTGTTATTTAATAATTTAAATACTATGCTCTAAAGATAGAGTTGGAAATATTTTGAAGTTTTGAAATTCATCAATGTAATTGAAACTAGAGCATTGGTTTCCTATTTTAGTCATCATAAGCCTCTCGTGTCATTTGTTCAAAGTGAATACATGAAATCTTAATAATATGTGTATTTAATATATCTTATATGTGCAGTATATGAAATGTAATATTTTGCATTGAAATATAAAATAATTTTTGAGCCTGGTAAAAATATTATAATAAAAAAAACCTTATAATGAGATAAATCTATAGAATCAGTAGCATTAGGATAATTCCTAATGCTACTGATTCTATAGATTTATCTCATTCTCTCGTAGGCTACTTTTCTGAAGTTTCACTTCTGCCGTGTGTGAATTGCACACACACACTACTTTTTTCCAAAGTCAGTCGCTTTAATTCTTGACCAGGGAATTCTTCGCTTTAGTTTCCATGAAAATCAGCTCCGAGACTGTCTTGAGAATGTTTCGCTATATCACAGAAGTCCACTTGAAAAATTCTCCTCAACATACGATCTAATCAATACACCGATTGCATGATAAACTTTTAAAAAATTGATAAATTAAATTGTGCAATTCACACGCAGTAGAAGTGAAACTTCAGAGAATATACTCATAGATAACTCTTCTATAACTTTTATTAATATTAATATAATTCCTTTAAGATATCAATTTTTCACTGTTCTAGTCTAAAAAATGTTATTATAACTTTTATTTCAGTCCATATTGGCCCTATGTTTAATCATCGGTCTTATTGACTCTATAATCTGTGCTGCACAATGTAAAGCTCGTATCTCATTCTCTCGCAGGCTTAGTCCTATAGTTGCATGTGTTTATCTCTTGTTAGTGTCGCTATTTCGTTTAATCGAGTTTCAAATCACAACGTGCAAAAGAAGTTTCACTTAAAAAACTTTTTGACAACAACATTGCCCTGTTCAAATACTGCTAATTGAATGAATGAAAGATAGAAACTTATTTTGTGGAGTGTTAGTTGTTTTCAAATCGCAAAACAAATACGTATGCTTCCTTTCTAGAAACAGCAGACTTTGTACAATCCAATTGACATTTGAAAACAAAAGAGAACAGCTATGCTCCGATATCAACGATTTACTTTTAAAAAGGTCTCGTGTAAGATCAAAAGTCAGGACTAGTGTTGTAATCGGCCCACGCGTGAAGTAGACTCATCCTCTACGCGAGCCATGAGTCAGGGGGCGTGGGTGAAGACTGGGAATTAGGTGACACTATTTCGGGGCGACCTTATCCAGATATCACCGAGTGGAACCGGTGGCAGGCAAAGGTGGTGCTGTTGTACTCGACGCTATTGTAGTTGATTTTAAAATATGTGGCTTATTAAATCAGGCTAATTGTAAGGGATGCTTATTATCTTCAATGGACAAGGTTCTTACACCATATGAATAATGATAAAGAGTTAAATCCTGCATATTATATACCTACAGAGTTCCAAAATTTGTTAGTTACATTTTAAGACTTAGTAGACATACTTTTTTTTATACGTTTGCTAGTAGGCAAACTGGCAAACGGACCACCTGGTGATAGGTGGCTACCGTCGCCCATGGACATCTGCAACACTAAGGGAGCCGATGCGTTGCCTACCTCTTTGAGACTAGGTATCTGTTCATGCCCTTTTTGAAGAGCCCCATGTTGTAGCGCTCTGGGAAAACCGCGGGAGGGAGTTCATTCCATAACTTGGACATATATGGCATGAAGGAGCGTCCGCCACGTACCGTGGAGGACTTCCAAGTGTCTGTGAAGTGTGGATGAACTCCCAATCGCCGGCGAGTGGTGCGATGATAGAATGGCGGCGTAGGCACCAAATCAAACAGCTCATCATGCACATACATGCAAAAGTCACAATTTACATGTTAAATTTAAACGAAGGAAGATTTTAATTAAATTTAAAACCATTTAAAGCGTATTTCGCTCACGAAGCAGTGTTAGATTTGGCATAGTTAAAGTTTATATCTGGAATAAGTGCAGAAAGTTTTTTTTTTTTATATACGTAAAATGTCACTATTCATACTTGTATTGACACAAATAATAATCTGTCAATGTCATACACATGTTCTGTGATCAAATAGAGGCACAGAATTTCAAACAAAGAAGAAGAGATTATTGTAGAATGAATCATAGTCAAATTAGGACCATTTTAATCGACCAATAGTGTACATAAATGTGAAATTAATTGTTACTTTTTCACAACTCACCGGATTAGTGGATCTTAATTACAAGACCAAGAATATTGTTTTTTTTAGTGACCATTCAGGCCAGGCGTCTCCCCTCGTTTCTCGAGATCTTTTTGAAAAGAAAACTGCAACAGAAATGAGAATACATTTCACTAGCATAAATAAATAACTGTACAATGCAACATGCAGTAAAAAAAAACGAAGCAAGTGTAGCTCTAAATTGGTCCTAGCTCTGCATGTTGCTGGTGAGGTTGACCAGCGCTGAACAACTGAATTAAAGTGACATACACAGACACAGAAGCAAATAAAATACAAAGTGAAAAGAAAGTATTAAAAAAAAAAAATGTATACCACAACAATTAAAAAAAGATTACATACATATCTTTATATATTATATATAACTCTTCTGTACGTGTGTTGACAGTGAACTCCTCCTAAACGGCTGGACCGATTTGAATGAATTTTTTTGTGTGTGTTCAAGTGGATTCGAGGATGGTTTAGATTCACAAATAAGCCCGGCAGATGGCGCTGCAATCGAGTTCTAAATTTTATTTCTTGAGGGCAGGACAACGTCTGCCGGGACAGCTGATTATTTATATAGTTTGAGGTAGTTGTATCAATAAGAGTTTAAAATGAGCAATGTAAAGAAACGCACGACACAACACAGACAGCACGGGTGAGGCACATCCTCCAAATGGGCGCCATTATGTAGCACTGGTATCATGACCAAGATCAGCTTGGCGCACTTGGTGGGCAGACAAGAACTTTTTTAATTTAAGTCTGAATCCATGAATACTTCGCATATTTTTGCGGGTGTTCTTTTTCGCTTTGTCTTTCTTTATTTACTTTTCATATACTATTCTATTACGTTTTTGTTCTAATTTGTACATTTCTTGTTCTAAATTCTTGTTTGTTTGTTATTTATGTGTATGTATGGTCACATCGTCAAGTCGTGGTAGCGTAATGTATAGCGCACGCGTCCCAAACTCAAAGGGTGCGGGTTCGATCCTGGCCGGAACGCATGCACCACTTAGGCAGTTTTCTGACCTAATGTGCATATTGTTACAATTACCACGTGCTAATAACGGTGAAGGAAAACATCGTGATGCAACCTGAACATCAAAATAACCGATGTGTTAAACCTGCCATGCCGCCTTGGACAAGCGTGGCGGGTATACTGTCCGTTCCGCTATAGTGGGAGGCCCGAGCCCAGCAGTGGGACATTTATGGGCTGCTATTATTATTATCTCACACATACTTTTTACTGTTTACTGTTTGTTTGTTGTGTGTTTAAAATACTTTGCAAGTCATACCTTACTTTTTAACTGCTAGTCTATTTCTATCAGTTTGAAGAAGTGAAATAAGATATGGAACTTTGATAATAAACGTGTCCCCGCTTATTATTATTACATACATACATTACATAGTTCCAGTATAAGAGATGAACAGGGCCGGCCTTAACCATCTAGGCACCCGAACGAGTCATGCATATGGCGCCCTTTTATATCATACTAATATTACGAACGGCAAATTTTGTGAGATTTTTTTGTCACTCTCCCACGCAAACATTACTGAACGGATTTTGATGAAACTTCACAATAGCGCATACATCAGAATTTAAGCTGGCGCGTGCGGTACTCTGCACCCACCTGCCCACCCCCAGAAACGCTACTGGGGATGAATATATAAAACTTCAAACGCTGTTACTTGGGATACTTTCTGCTTGCAGCTCAAAACTTACGCGACGAAGCTGCCTAGAAAGGTCCTATAGATAAATAAGTTGAGCGGGTTAGGTAGATTTGGAAGTGACCTACGGTAACAATAAAATCTTAATAGGATAGGAAGTAGATTTAAATTTTGACTTATATGTTATGACCTACAATAAGTGTACTCCGGTGGAATTTATTTTGAAGAAGAACTTTTGAATTGTTAATTTAGGAAAACACGTCTATTCTACGTCAATGCAGTTCATAAACATTGTGGTTTTTAAAATGCCAGTCACAACGTCCATAAAATGACAATGACTCAAGTTCACGCAATGTTCAAGTGATCACTTGTTATCAGTGATGTGAAATAGAACAGCCTGACAAATGTTTTTAATTGCTTACTTTAAAATTTGTGTAAGTATAACGAGGAGAGAATGGCAAATGGTATTAAGCGACATTTTACAACAGCATTGACATGGTGACTTTCAGAAACATTTAAGAAATATTAAAGAAAGTCGTAATAGCTTAGTGGGTTACACAATTTCGTCTCAATCTAATGACTCGCATTCAGATCTTGCACCGCTCAGGCAGTTTTTCTATAATGCATTGTTACTATTCCCATGTTTTAAACGATGAATTACTATTAATAATCTAGCGGGGCGACAGATGTTGTCCTGGATAGAAAATAACAAATCCTGGAATCAGATCGCAGCGCCATCTAACAGCTCCAATTGCAAATCCAAACTGTTCAGGGCCTACTCATACACACGTGAAAACATTTCATCAAAATCGTTCCAGCCATTAAGGAGAGTTCATTGACAAATATACGAGTAGAATATATATATATATAAAATTAACGGGTCCGGCAGACGTTGTCCTGCCCTGGAAATGCCTGGTCCAATTGTAAATCTAAACCATTTAGGGACACAAACACGCACAAAAAAATGAAACAAACTTGTTACGACCGTTTAGGAACAGTTCAGTGGCAAACACACATACAGATTATATAATATTGTTACATACCGTTAAAGATAAACGCACAGCTGCCTGTCGTAAAGCGCAGTTCATTGTCTTCCCGGATTTAGGGATTCTTTTATTTACTTTGTAATTAAAAAAAACATACTATTGTTTTATGACCATCATTAGTGTCGAACTAATCCTTATTGTTATTGTTTTCGACTTTGTTGGCCGTTCGCAGGTGTGCAAATTATATTTTCTTGAAAAAACAATGCCTGCAATCCACTGTGTATTGTGCGGTATAATATAAAACAATGCCCGAACGGATGCGGCAGTACGATTACGATACTAGACGTGCACATTCGATAAGCGATATAGTGATGGACTTTGCGCGTGTTATTTAATTGTGCATTACATGTGGACTTATTGCGTCCGGTTATATTTGTACCTATGTTATACGTGTTTGTATAGTTCTAATAAATCCTATAGTAATTCCAAACGGCATTTTAATTCGATTCCCTCACTTGTAACAATATGAAAATAATCTTTAATGTTAATTTTATTCCGAAAAATACTAGAATTCCCGCTGATTGGTTGTGCGTAGACGACGGCCTTGTTGCTGTTGTTACGGACATTGCGCAATTTACGAAGTTCCAACCCAAAAATCAGGAAATGTCATGACATACGTCAAAAACTAATTAACATGAAGATACTGCGCACTGAACTCCATTCAACTAGTCATCTGTGAATGATACCGAGATGATCATGAGTCAAGTCCACGCGGAAGACGAGTGCTTGGCTTCCAGTGTCTTATATATAGGACAGATTTGACGCACGGACGCGCAGTCGTCTGGCGACCGTTGATATATTAGTTGGGATTTCCCACATGCATGAATCATACGTTGTTTAGTATTGCTGAACTAGATGCTCCCGAATACTGTCAGCGTTGGGTGTAGGCGTCGAGAAGATTGTTTACTTTCAGTTTTTAAACCTATATGAACACACTCGACGGAGGCTCTGATATATTATGGCGTAAATTCGAAGCTTTGATATCTGGTTTTGATAATTAAGCCTGGTTTACATTTGAATAATTAAGAAGTGAGTTAACTTGCGAAAGTGGTTAGTTAAGCCCTTATCATAGAGAAAATTATCATCATATTAATACGTGAAGCAAAAACTTTATGCCCCTTTTTACGCAAATTGCGCGGACGGAGGAGTATGAAATTTCGCACACTTTTTATATAGAGAAGGAGTGCAGAATAGTAATTTTTTTTTAATTATGCATAAAAATACATTTTATCAATAAAAAAACATTACACACACTACCATGTATTTGACACACACAGATATATATTCTTTTGTTTATTGTTAAAGTCAAATTAACAGTGTAGCCTTGACGAAATCTGTGATTATAGAAGTGTGTAGTCTTTGACAACAGAACCTTAATAATGTTATAATTTAAATTAATTACGGTTGAATTTCGACCATTAGGCGACCATTAGTCCAGTTAAATAAGTCTACGATCAAGTAGATGTCTTTCCAAACGACTATTGACTACTTAACCACCGTATATGTCAACTTTTGGACTTTGAAGTTAACAAATTTCTCATTTGTCTAAAGTATCAAAGGAAAATATAATTATTCTAAAAATCTAATAGTTTGATGTGACTACGCTATAAAAAAAACTCTCTACGAGAGTAGTACAGCGATGTGCACGGTATGTTCCATATTAGGGTATATAAATATATTGCAAGTAAATTTCACCTATAAAAACCCGTTAGTTTTCGATAAAAAGAACTTTGATTTTCATAGACAGATGGACGTAAAAACATGAGAGTTTTTCATTTTTTTGAAATGGTTAAAAAAACTAAAAATCATCCAACTGTTGATGGAAAGTGGTTACCGTCGCCTATGAACATTTGCAACACTAAAGGTGCCACCAATGTGCTGCCGGACTCGTAGATTGGACTGGAACCTGGCCATTAATACCGGAACACAACTCAAGGTGGTTACGGCGGCGTACTCTAGACCAGGGGTGGTAGCCATCCAGTCGGGCAAATGCCCTACCATTTGGCTTCTCTAGACGTGTTATGGATTTTGCTGCTTCTTAAAACATCGACGATGAGTTGTGGAGTGATGTACAAAGTAACGTTTTGTTGCACACCAAAATCAGAACGGATTTCGAAGAGTTATGTAATTTTCAAAAACAAAAATTTATTATAGTAGTATTGTACTAATCGTGTACAAAGGACAGTCATGTCATTTTATTCAGGAACGGAGAAAGAATACAATTTCCTACGGCAGGGCGGCCTGGCGTAAACCCCTGGTCTAAAGTATGTCGCCATAACAACTTTGAGTTGTGTTCCGGCATTAGTGACCAGGTTCCACTTTCTCTTAAGAGAGCAGCAGCGCATTTGTAGCTCCTTTGGTGTTGCAAATGTCCATAGGCGATGGTAAGTGCTTTTCCTCAAGTGGGCCGTCTGCCTGTCTGCTAAACTCCAGCAATAAAAAAATGTGTCTGAAAAAGATCTCTTCCAGGCAACTCGTGGCAGGAATAAATTAGGTTGGAAACGGCAATGGTGATAAAACTGCTAAATTATTATTCTGTTTATAATAAGAAGTGTTTTTAAGGAAATAAAGTGGCTTCATTGTTATTCTATAAGCAAAAAGACGGACGGTCCTCTTGACGTGTGCTCAGAATTTGGTGGAGCATAGTTTGTCTTATCCCTTAAGTGCGCCTTTATTGTTTATTTACTTCACGTTAGGAGCAATTGTAACATTTGTAATGGTTAATGCGTCTATTTTAACGCGGTCGTTGGCGCCGCTGTCGTCGTGTTGCTGACTAGCCGCTGGCCTGTCGCCGCTGAGCTCGTCATCTCCGTTTATACTCCTCGTGGACGCCAGTGAGCTGGCCGGCAGGTCGGCGGCGATGGTGGCGCCACCAAGGAGTCCGTCGTCACTCTGTATTTATAAACGTTCAGTATCCTGTACGTTGCCAATTAGCAGCTTTAGTTAAATCAGCAAGGAATACGACAACTGGGATAATCTTGGGAATTGATTTGATGGTTTCTATTTAATTTTGAAATTTGTCGTTTATTAAAATCTAGTAGGACCTACCTTTACTTCGTGTAAAATTTGCTGATAGTATATTTTATTAAGAATATGTTTTCTTGGTGGTAAACTTGAGATTTTATAAACCACCTCCCGTAAAATTGATATTTGCTGAACCTCTCCTACCTTAGTTTGATGAAAGCTAACAGTCCATTATACCAACTAACTTTATGCAATTTTAAGTATGGTATCTTAAGCATAAATAAGTATTAGCACTTCTGTCTTAAGAAGAGTAAACATCTTTAATTTTGTTTTGTTCTTTACAAAGGAATGTAGAGATAAATTAAGTGCACCAAAAGTAAGCAAGTATTGCTTTCTACGAAACAACCCACAGCCAGGTGGGAGGGCATTTGCCCTTCCACATAATAACCTTGAGCTGTGTTCCGGAATCCGTGGCCAGGTTCCAGTCTCCCTTAAGAGAGCAACAGCGCATTTGTAACACCGTCTCTAGGCGCTGGTAACCGCTTTCCATCGAGTGAGCCATCTGCCTGTGTGCTGAACTCTGCAATAAAAAAAAACTATACACAAGTAACTAGACATTTTACACTTTGCACAAGTAATATAATTGACGGTAGTTTTAGATATTTTATAGTATAAAATCCGCTGGTGAAATGCGGTGGACACTGTTGTTTTTCCTACCGCTATGCGCTACGTTCTTCAATAGGCGAGTAAGTAATCGATATAATTATGTGCATTTAACACCAGCAATTATTTAAGTACTTAAATATTTATGCTAATGTGTTTTAGTGTATATTTGAGATGATATAAGGATCTTGTAAATAGTAATTTAACAACTGCAAAGGCACGGGATGTCTAAAGGGGAGGTTGGAGGCCATCGGGCCAAGCTGGGCCCAATTTTAATGTCATCTCGACAATATACGTCTAATTATCGAATATACTTATTAATTCTCTTACATCTGATGTTACGATAAAAACATTTATATAATGCCAGCGAAACTTCAGTCGTTTACTATAAAGAAGTCGGTGAATGCAAAAGCGGCATCAAACAAAACGCGACTGCATCGCCATCTTTTTAGCTATAGTTGCTTTTCCCACATAACGGCGTCATTTATTTATAAAGTATTATTATTATTGTATGCGGGATATAATCTACCTCTGTGTCGAGTTTCATCTGAATTCGTTCAGTAGTTTTCACGTGATGCTTTAACAAACAAACAGACAAATATTCTAAAAGTTGTATTATAGAAATCTGTTGGTCCGAGTTAGCCGTCCCTATTTTTTTATTTCATTCTAAAAACTCTTATATACCCCTTAGTAGATTTATTATATTGTTACTATTTGGGCCACTTGCATATTTGTAAACAAAGCACATTTATTACCCGCCAATAACATTGAAACTATTTATGACTGTCTTCTTTTGTTTACCTTGTGTATAAAATTTGTTATTAAAAAATAGCCCATTGTGTATTGTAATCTTTTATGGCAGTCATTAGACAGCTGTGTCGAACTGATTCTAAGAAAGTCGATCTATTCGGGCGGGCAGCCATATTGTATCGGTGCAGTATATAGCAATGGCCCAATGGAGAGATCGACAGTCAAGCGATAACCACTAGAGAGACAAGACGTGTGTACATTCGATAATCTATATAGTGACGGACTTTGCGCGTGTTATTGAATCGCGCATTACGTTTGGACTGATTGTGTTCAGTTATATTTGTACCTGTGTTATACATGTTTGTATAGTTCTAATAAATTCTATAGTAATTCCAACGGCATTTTAATTCGAGTCCCGCACTCGCAACAATATTACATACTTCGCGCGTAAATATGGATACAAAACATAAATAAAATGTAACGCTGATCATGATGCATTCACAAATATAAAATAATTTGATAAATTATTATTTCTGATTACTTTTTATCCACTGATATGAAACGACTGTACTGTCTAAGTTCACAGACATAGATTTGTTGGCGCCGACGAATTGCCGATTTTTCACTAAAACGGTTTGTTTAGGCTAAATGCCTAATGATGTTAGATCTAGCTATCTAAAATAATAAACTGTGCACACAATTGTGAACTGTTCGAGCGTTTGTGGCGTATACACTCTTCATTGGCTCATTGCCTTTTTTAAGGAATTGAAATCTTGTTTGCGTACTATCCATCGCGATAGAACTTGCCAGTATACTGCTCCGGAATACCCAATAAAACATACCGCTGTTTCTCCTAGTGTCCAATGTCCGGGAGAAGGCAGGCCGAACAAATGCTGGCTTGACATGTTTACCAATAGTCTCAATACAAGGGATGCCGAAGAACGGATGAAGTGGAGAAGAAATAGTTGGAACGCGGAACTCCTATTCTGCTATTTCAATATCTTGGCGTAGTGAGATATTTAAAGTACGATTCCACTGCGACAGTGTGAAAAAATTCTTATTCTACTAAATCCACAATATTCTCGATATCGTCTTGGCAGAATAATAGTAGCAAAAAATTGTTACAGTAGAACCTCCTTAAGTGGAACCTCGATAACTCGAAAACGTACCAAACTCCAAAAAAAAATATTCCCTTCCCTTCTGAATTATTAATAAAACCTCCGTTGCTCGAAATCTGTATCTGACTTTTTTAATATGTGCATTTTTAAATAAAATCTAAATTTATATTGAAAGCAGACATTTTTTTCACCTCTATAATTATAATTATTATTTATTTCACCTCTCTAACTCAAAATCAGTTGGAATAAATCTTAAATCCTACAAGTCGCATGTTTTCTTTAAAAAATTCGTCGTGTCGAAATCCTCCATGAGTCGAAAAGTCTAACTCGAATTTATTGGTGTGCAGCGGCGTAGCTTGCTTTAGACGGGCCCTGTATCAAATGTGTTGGGGGGCCCAAAAGAAGGGTAAAGTTTTTTTATAAAAGAAACAAAAAATGCTTGAATTAAATAAAAATAATTATAACTTATTACCTATAATACTTAATGCCCCTAGGAGCTAAGTTAGACAAACAATTCGAATCAAAGATGCTCTTTTATCAAATCATCCACAGCTGAAGACAATTTCAGTCTTTCTAGATTTTCTGCCTGTATAGACAATAATGATAGTCTTATAGCCGGTCCTGAACGCCTAGCAGTTATTCTGAAAAATATTATTAATCTATAAAAGATTGTGGATAACATTTTAGGAATTTTTGCTTACACACTTACGGGGCAACCACAACCTGGGGGCCCCGTATCATTGATACGGCTGATTGGGGCTGGCTACGCCCCTGGTGGCGTGTCAGGGGCAATGGAATTGACAGAATACCGAAAATTTAAGCTTTGTTTAAATAGTTAATTATTAAATCTGTAAGGATCCTAATTAATGCAGATTTGCGGATTATCATCAGATATCGGATTATAAGTATTCTTGAATTTGTAAAGTTTTCGCTGGCCGCTCCTAATTCAAACTATAATTATTTTCATCTAAAGAATAAGATCTTTACACTGGGATACAAGTTTTTGTATTTATGACCGCTGTCTGCTTGGGAACAGTAGCGCGTAATAAATTACCAAAAAGACTTAGTTTCCTAACCGTAGGCGTTCTCTCTATATTTCTTTATTTTAATATAATCTCAAGTGTCTTCTGCGAACAAATCATAAGTTTAAGTCATTAATATAAATAGTTTTAACACACATTAGTCAGTTTTGTGTCTAGACGGTTTTGAACGCGGCGCCTGCGCACCTTCCGCAAATAAATCGTATTCGCTATACCATTACGAAATTGGATAGCAGCAAACTTTTGTAACACCAAAGGTGCCACCAATGTGCTGACGCTTTCTAAAGGGAGACTGGAATCTGGCCACTAATGCCGGAACACAACTTAAGCCTGTTGTGGCGGCATACTCTAGACCAGGGGTGGTAGCCATCCAAACGGGCAGATACCTTATCACATGGCTGTGGGTTGCTTTGTCGCCTCTTACTTACTTTTTTTAAACTATTCCACGCGGACGAAGTTGCGGGCAGAAGAAGATAGTGTTTAATAAAAGATTGGCTTCGTTACCTCGCTGGACTACCATACTGACCCGTTGTTCCAGGTAGGCCTCAGTCCTCTGATAAATCTTAAGAGTCGATGAGCCGTTTTGATAGGTTTCAATTTACTATGTCCCACAGGTTTTTTTTCAGCTTCCTCCATCACAGGTCAAGGATAGAGGATTTTTCTATTTCTTTTTCCAAACATACACATATTATAGGTTTATACACATCTCATTTCTACTTTTTACAGTGCTTATGTCTATTTATGCTATTTCTTGATACATCTTATTTTCTACCTATATATCTGTCTATATCTACACGACTTCTATGGCTATCCTATGATTACTTAGTTTTACTACCTATAAATTAACGCTAGCGGCTGCGTATGCTCATCATACGTCTGCAGAGTTGTTATTGGATCGGTTCTTGTTAACTGCCTTTGTTACTATTTTCTTCGCGAAACTAACGAAGTCCTCTCGCAGCCGTTTCCCGAGAAGATCGCGTATTTTCTCCCGCGTGATGTCCGTTTCTTCCTGAAGGAACCTTCAACTGCAAAAGTTTCTATGACTCACTTCTTCCTCCCTCATTACATTTTTCCTATCCCATCTTCTTATTCTATCCCTGCTAGCCAATCCCAAAGGCTGACAACGCGTTGGCACAGCTCCTGGTATTGCGAATGCCTACATGAGAGAGTAACCACTTTACAATGAGCTGTCTGCTTGCCAGTTTGCCAGCTTTGCAATGAAACAAAAATGAAAATGGTACTCAAAAACTAGATGTCCCGGCAGATGTCCTACCCTGAAAAAATAAAAATCTAGGATCCGATCCCAGTGCCATCTACCGGTTTCAATTGTGTATCTAAACCATCCGGGGTCAAACACACAAAAACGTTATTAATAATTATTAACAATGTCACGGCCTAAATAATGTATTAAACTTATCGCTACAACTGCGTGAATCGGTCTCTATAACCATAAAATTATCCCAGATGAAGCAGTAGCATAAAAGTAATCAATAGGTTTATAAACAAATAACATTGAGTAATCAAAGTGGATTTTTGGAGATTGGTAAGCCGTAAGTAAGTTCATGTTAAGTATAGGAATTACGTGTGTGAAGCGGTCATTAACACAAACATTATCCCAGATGGAGCAGGTACATAGGAAATAGCAGAGTACCTCGGTTGTAATGACTTTTTTGTTATAGCAACGTAACACTTTAGTGCGTTGAAATTAGAGTACACTTTTAGGGTAAAACGATGTGACTATAACGACTTCGGGTGTAATGCCGATTTCGGGTATAGCGACTAGCTGTAATGACAAATAAATGCAACAATTTCCTAGAAATCCCATGCAGTTATTGCGACCCAAACACAAAAAAGTTCATTCACAGAATCATACGTCCTTTCATCTGTTGTTTACACTCGTAAATGGTTGTTTAATAGTTGTGAAATTTTTCAGGTAGGTAAAGTTCCGTAAGGGCCAGAGGTGAATGCGCGAGCGAGCCCACAGCCCGGACGAAGGACGCCAGAGGATCAGACAGGGGTTTTAGTGGTTATCCCTTACTGCGGCGTGGCAATAGCACTTCACACGTCAGGTGCTAGTGCCATCCCGGCCTCGCGAACCCCACCCACGGACCGCGACTCAAGGTCCTCAAACAGATTTCCCCTGCATAAAAAAGGTAGGTAAATTTAGATATAAGAATAAGTTAGTACACATTAGGCGAGACTCATTGCGTGGCTGTATTGTCTAGGAACAATTAATATTCTTTTCTTTCTTTCTACCTACGTATAAAACGGACGAAACGCTATACTTCCACTTTTATCATACGCACCGCTGAAGAGTGCAACTCTTTACCGTCGTCTGTCTTCCGCGAACAGGTATCTTCTAGGTAAGCGTGCTCCACCTTAGACTGAATTTCCACCTGACATCAGTCGCAATATCAGTCAAATGCAAACCTATTCATTATATTGTTACATGCCGTCAAAGATAAGCCGCACAGTCTATTGTAAGCGCAGGTTATTGTCCTCCCGGATTAAGGAATCCTTTGTGTTTTGAATTTGTAACATGCTATTGTTTTTCTACTTTGTGGACGTTCGCAGGTGTGCAAATTAGTATTTCTTAGAAACTCAGTGTGCGCCTCCAATTCCTTTTTACTGTGTAGTTAGTATAAGACGATGCCCGAATGGACGGGCGGGGGCAGTCAAGCGACGGCTACGAAACGAGTAAGACGTTTTCTAGTACTCTCGATTAGCGATATAGACGACGGACTTTGCGCGTATCGAACTGTACTGAATCGTGCAGTGTGAACTGGTTGCATCCAGATTTATTTAAATTTGTTTTATACGTGTTTGTACAGTTCTAATAAATTCTATAGTAGTTCCAACGGCATTTTTAATTCGAGTCCTGTAGCTCGTAACAATATAAAAAAGCGACTTCCGGGTATAGCGGCGGAATAATAGTGGTCCCTTCATTGTCGTTATAACACTTAACCACTGTATATGAATATGAAATGGTTAAATAATATTCAAAACTCACTGTCGAGGTCGCGTGTGTCATCCAGTCAGGCCGTTTGATGTGTGTGCTCCTCTTCCCCCTGCTCCGGCCACCGTGCGATGCGGTTTAAAAGGCAACCGATGATTCAAACTGTCTTCGTGTTTTGTTATTCGATATTATGTCGTAACACTTTCGTTGATCTTGAAAACGGTTATTTTAGAAAAGTTCTTCGCTACAAAGTACGAGTGTTTGTGTTTTTTAACCGACTTAAGAAATGGAGGAGGTGCTCAATTCGTTGTGTGAATTTTATGTCGTCGTTTTCTATCGGTAAAGTGCCTAGAAGTCTGGTAACGTTATTTATTAATTTTTTAGATACTTGAATGCACCGGCAGGTGTACTACACATTTGCCGCCAGTAGGCTATTCAAATTTTTCCGTCTCAACCGTCCTCTACAATGTTCTCAAACATATTGTTACGTATCTGTGGGATTTGAATTTGGAATGCTGATGGAATTATCACAAAGTTTATTAGAAGTACACCCATGCAATTCACAGTTCTTTCAAGTACAACCGAATACAACAAGTCCAAACCGTAAAACAGTAAATCACGCAAAGTTCGTTGTCATAAGATACTCGCTCCGAAAGTACACTAGGTAACGCCTCGATCGCAGTTGAAACCCAACTAACCAAGACCCGACTGACCGACCTTATATATTTGTCGAGATAGCCCAGGCATCTTAGCAACATGCTCGCTGTTCTTTTGAATTCTTAACTTGTAAACTTAATGGCTCCTAAGAATGCGCATGAAATGCAAACAATAGAAAGAAGGATTTATGACGTCTTACCGGGATGCGTACAAAGGTATTAGCGATTACAATACATCACTCGAATTCGAAGCGGTAATAAGACACCTGCAAATGACTGGTTTGCAACAATATTAATCGTACTTTTTTGTCAATGAAATTGTAGCTGTATTGTTTGTGATCTATTATAGTCCATTTATTTTCACGTAATTGGTATGATTGTTGCTACTAATTGTGGAAAAAATATCTAATTGGTCAAACATAGTACACGTTGAATTGTCTGTGTGGATCAAGTAATATGTTTTTAGATAATTAATAAATATGATGTTTTTAGTTTCTCTAAGATATAAAGGAATTCGCCTCTTTGTCGTACTTAAAATTTGTCGCCCTAGGCTTTAGCCTACTCAGCCTGCTGGTAAATCATAGACAGACAGTTATTGATGAGCATAATACGGACTTGCAATACCAGTTTGTATTGGTGATTCACATATATACCCGAGCTTATATTCTTTTAAACAAAGTTCTAAAAATTCCATTGCATTAAAATTTACATAAATAATTCACACAAATTGATAAGATCACAGACAAGCATATAGCTATGAAGAAACTTAATAAATTATAAATCCTGTACTTTATTTAAATGTTATAACTATATAATAACTATATAAAAACAACACAAATGGCACTAGTTAAGATATATATAGGTATAGACATAAGGCACACACTGCACATGCACTTCCTCACACCAGCATGTAACAGATACACGCTACATTAGTATAAGTTTAGTATTAAAAATAGAAAACAATAACATTATAAGTTATTCTTAAGGTACACTGCAAAATAAAAATCACTAAATTAATGTCACGCACCATAACAAAATAAACAATAAGCGTGTATAAACCTAAAAACTTTCATAGAATTTAAGTTGTAAAAAAGGGTACGGAAATAAAGTCCGTAGAGTAGTTAAAAAAGAAAAAAAAAACTTGTCAACTGTCCACGAGCCATTGTAACCTTTTGCTCTCTAATATATTTAGGTTGGGGAAAAAGTTTCTTCGCATTTTATACAAAAATTCAAAAGGATTTTTTATGAAGTTTATTTACATTTGACTAAAGTATGTAGGTGCCATTTTGTTGGATAACTTTTTGCCATCTTGTAGGTAGGGACGTGATCCCATTGCTATAAAAATTTTGGGGCTTCTGATCAAAAAACTGCGACAATTGGTTTTGGCAGTCCTCTCGTGATGTTAACCTGACATTGCCTAAGGAATTATGCAGAGACAGAAACAGGTGAAAATCTGAAGGTGCAAGGTCAGGACTATACGGCGGATGCATTAACACCTCCCAGCCAAACTCTCGTAATTTTTGCTGAGTGGCTAAAGATGTGTGAGGTCTAGCGTTATCATGGTGAAAAACCACACCCCTTCTGTTGACTAATTCCGGCCGCTTTCTCTCAACTTTTTGCTTTAATCTCATCAGTTGTTCGCAGTACAGTTCAGAATCGATGGTCCTGCCTGGCGGTAACAGCTCATAATGAATAATGCCCTTCCAATCCCACCATACACACAGCATCACTTAGTTGCGAGTTAACCCGGGTTTCGCCACAGTCTGTGAAGCCTGACCGGCCTTTGACCCTGATCTTTTTCACACGTTCTTGTCGTACGTGATCCACTTTTCATCACCAGTTATCAGCTTTTTCAAAAATGTTTCGGTTTCATTTCGTCGTAATAAAGAATCACAAATGAGTACACGGTTCATTAGGTTTCTTTCAGTGAGCTCATGAGGCACCCAAATATCGAGCTTTTTTGTGTACCCAGCTTTTTTCAACTGCGTCAGAACCGTTTTGTGGTCAATTCCCAGTTCTCCAGCTACATCGTAACTACTAATATGCCGATCTTGCTCCGCTTTTCAAAAATGGCATCAGTTTTGTCCGTAACAGGGCGACCAGAGCAACATGCATCTTTGATATCAAAATTTCCGGATTGAAAACGCTTAAACCAAATCTGCGCTACTCTCACAGAAACTGCATTAGGTCCATAAACATCACAATTTTTTTTCACGGCTTGTGTAGCATATTTATCTTTTTTGCAGTAAAATTTTAAAATGTATCGTATTTCTTCATTAGATTCACTCATTTTAACAATAAGAAAAACAAATGAAACTCACACATTTTCCTAATTTGAATTTGGAATTGTCTTCTTTAAAATTAAAACTTTTTAATGATACCAAAACCAGCCAGATACAAATTCATACATACTATATGCGAAAAGACTTTTTCCCCAACCTATTATTTGTAGGTTTATGGTCAGGCAATGCTTTGATTTTTTTTTGATCAATATTATTCCTGTCGGAGGTTTTCAAACCATTGTTTGGTGTGCACTATGTATGTACTTATAAGGTTGTGGCTTGTAGTGTGTTCATGATCCTTGTCACGTAATCGTGTATGTTTAAATATTTGATGAGTTTTTTTTGTTGTTGTTTAATTTGTCTTAATAATGAGGACGGTGATTGAATGCTTTTTTATTTTATTGCATGATTTCAGCAGACACGCAGACGGCCCATCTGATGGAAGGCGGCTACCACAGCCTATAGACATTTGTAGCTCCAAAACCGTTACAAATGCACTGCTGCTCTCTTAAGAGAGACTGGAACCTGGCCACCAATGACGGAACACAACTCAGGGTTCTTATGGCGGCATGCTCTAGAGCAGGGGTGGCAGCCAACCAGACGAGCAAATATCCTACCACCTGGCTGTGGGCTGTTTTGTCGCCTCTTATGACAGGCCGTCCCAACGCAGGAAATTGTATTCTTTCTCCGTTCCTGCACGGATAAAATTGGTCCTATAATGAGCACGATGATTGAACGCTTACATAATGGTAGTAATTATTTATGCAATTTATGATGAACCTCTTGATATAACACAATGATCATGTGTTTGATGAATAAATGCGGAATGGCTCAACAAGGAATTGAGAAATACAAAACAAATTCTATCTATCGTTAACTACGCTAATAGAAAAACATTGTTTATTAATGACTTTATATTAGGTATTACATTATATCATGCGAATCATTTATCTTTCTTTTGTCTCTTGATCACATCTATCCAAGTTTATATCTTAAAGTTTATATTGTATAGTAAAATTTCTTTATAATTCATCGTTTATATTGAAAATAGGTATAATGTGCATCGCATGTTGAAGTTTTCTAAATCTGATTCGATCCACGCATACAGTTTGAAAATATTTTATTCTGGTTTGACGTCTTGTTAAACATTGCCATTAGAGCGAATGCCGTCATCGCTTATTATTTTGTTTTAACAGTAAAAGTGTATTTCTCGGAAAACTGCAGTACCAGTCTACCGTATGTTTTTTGTGTAATATCTTTTGCCAAGTTTCGGGCGTCACGTCCATCAGCGGCTGGAGCGCTGGAGTGTTGGGCTGAAAGCGCTTTGGCATGGGCAGCGGCGGGCGGAGGCGCGGGGCCTGCGCCTGCGCCTGCGTCACCGGCGCGCGGCGCCCCGTCGCCCGTCCAGCCTCAGTCAGTGTCCGAACGCGAACCAGGCAACCTGCCACCGTCGGCGAGTGCACGTTACGCGTCGTGTCCGTGCCGTTCTACGGCAGTGCCAGTGTTTTCCATAAGATGTTTGCGTTTAACGCAGTGTATCCTGTGTGAAACGGTTATAATAGTGCTACAAAAGTGGATTCCGGCGGACTTTACCAGGCCGTGGAGCACGCGAGGAGGCTCGAGCGCTCCCAGGCTATGTATGTCATAAATTTAGGTGAGTCCGCGACAACATTGACGCACTGACGTATCGACATTCCGCGAATGTCGCCTGCTAATGCATCAGTTGCGCTCCTATAATTGGAACTAGACCGGACCGGTATTGGCCCGGCCGAAGAGGTCCCTCGCACCACATTTAGAGATCATTTTTCAAGTGGTACTCGCAACTCTATATGCTAAACAGCTCGAGGGAGTTCTTTTTTCAAATTTGCTTTCTCTTTATTTCTGAGCCAGAGAATACCGTTTTGCGCCCGTGCGCCAGATCCATATATTTTGCAATCGCACGATGTGAAATAATTTTTTTATTCGTACAGCAACTCTATGTATCTGATGTCTATGTATGTTTTTATAACAGTTCACATACAACGTGTGGGCGTGTGTTGGTGTGTTTTCGCTATCGCCGATTCTATTTTGGTCCTTCATGTATGTGCGCGGGCGCTAAACTGCGCGCACGAGCATGCCGTGCATGTGTGCGCTTCCAATATCCGCGTTGGGCGCTGTTATCATTCTCCCCGCTAGATATTGTTGCGAATTACGTGATGTCTGCACTTAAATTAAACCTAATGTTTGGAAACTATTCGGTGTTTAAGATACCAAACATCCTATTGAAAAGTTGTGTTTACAAGTCAGTTTGGTTTCGCTTAAATATTATGATCATTAGCAGACTTCAGTAGTCAGAGTTCTTCTGGCAAAGTAATTTTAAAACTAATATAATACATATCAATAATAGTCGATATGCGTTGGAGTTGGATATTTTCACACTCTATATAGTATACATGTAATTTTTTTTTTAAATATATTGCGGTAGAACCAGTGCGTCTATTTATTATTACCTTGGGCCGAAACGAAATAAGTACAATAATAATTTAAAATTTTAATTTGAGTCTAGTTTTTTGAGTGTGTTTCGTACGATCGCGTTATTTCTTTACACGTGACATTTTTCCTCAATAAATAAGTACTATAATACTACAATTTATATGCTTGAATGTTTGACTAATTGTAGTATCGTGTCTTCAGGGTAGTATTTTTGATAGATATTTATTGGTTAATGTAGCGGATAGATCGAATTCGTTAGGTTTTTCTAGACAACATTTGTAGAGTCGTCTTCAGCTAATATAATCAACCTCCACTGGTTGGTTGGCTAATGGCCCGGCCACGACTTTGCCTCTGTGGGCGATAGCTAACTGCGACGCGACGAACGACAAAAATGATATAGATTCATGAAGCACACGCCACGAGTCGTCGCGCTAGATCTAAAGTTTTTTCGTTTCTGTTTACGCTCAAAACGATTATTTAACACTTTCTTAAATTATATTATTTTTTACTAGAATATCAATGTGCATGTAATCGTCGAAAGACGAGTATTATAATGTAATTTATCTTTTATTTTTTACATTATTTTTAGCGCTTTAAAAACACGATTGTAGCACTTTTTCGGAGTTGACACACCGCTGTTATTCTAACAAGGCAAGACTGGTCGCGCTCCGCGCTATACACCGTCTCGTTGCTAAGCCCAAGGTCGTGGCCAGGCTTTTAGGCTTTGCCCACATGATTACCATTTTGTTTGCATACACTTCTAGTTTGGATGAAAAACTTATCTGATCATGCGACAATTTGTACATATGGCCCGATTCGTAAGATACGTGATCATGAACAAATAATATAGGTAGACGCAACATGTTATCAATGTTATTAAAATTAAAATATGCTTATGTGTAGCTACACTGAAGTGAATATATCCTCAGATAAATAGATTTGATAATACGTAAGATAAACATCTTTTTATCTTCTCGCATTGCCCAAACATGTGTTATGGATGTATTATACCTATATACATCTTTAAGTAGCATTATCAAAAACAGATAGTGTAATCAGTTAGGTATTTTATTATTATGTTTGTTACTGATGGAACTTTAGGAATATGACTATGCATTTATCTTTATGCCCTATTGCCTTAGCAACATTTTTGACGTTGATAAAGCCAAGCTGCATGTGTACGTATTTTGGAGAGAGAGAGAGAGAGAGAGAGAGAGAGATAACACTTTATTGCACACACAAATATACAATTACAAAAACAGACCATATTTACAATATTTTCTAGGCAATACAATCGCTCAAAGCGATCTCTTCCAGGCCACCTAAATGAAGGACATTTGAATCAGGCGATATAGGTGTTGCAGGAAAATGGCAATAGATACATAAACACTCAAACTAATTTAAGAAATAAATATACATATACATAGTCATATGTATACAATGATACATACGTTTTTGGATACCCGTATGCATAAAGTTGCTACTTGTCAAATAAAGATTTTGAGCGGGCAATACTATTTCTTTTATTATTATTGCGAAACTGGCAAACAGGCAGACGGACCCACCCCATGGAAAGTGGTTACCGTCCCCTACAGACGTATGCAACACCAGGGGCAGAGCCACCTTTAAGATGGGCCAACAGAAATGGGGTAAAAAGGATGAGATACAGGGATGGAATAATATATAATATGGGAAATGTAAAACAAGTAATTACTGAAAAAAAGACGACAAAACAACCCATAGCCAGGTGGTAGGGCATTTACCCCACTGGATGGCTACCACCCCCTGGTCTAAAGTATGTCGCCATAACATCTTTGAGGTGTGTTCCGGTATTAGTGGACCAGATTCCAGTCTCTCTTAAGAGAGCAGCAGCGCATTTTTAGCACCTTTAGTCATATTCTAGTATTCAACAATGGTGCACTTTTAAAGTGAGTGCAGTGCACTTTTGACTCTCTTTCTAACTAACAAGGATTATAAGATTTGATTAATAAACATGTGTTTTATGTAAAAAATCCAGTTCATAATTTTTGACTTGATCTTTTTTTTAAATAAACGGCCAAAGACACTAAGAGGTGCAGTGAAAATAATTGACATTTTTTAAATTTGAAAGACCATCAACACGTCGCGTCGTCCGTTATCGTTTTGTTGCAACACTTGTAGTGTTGTTTTTCCATTTTGTTATATCAATGTTTAGATAGTGGTCATTCAAAATTGTATACGTATATGGCCGGGTGACGCACGAGTCTGCCAACTTGATACATCAAATATTTTTTTATAAATCATATATTTTTCCATTCGTGTAAGTGGTGATGGATTTTTTTTTTCAATCATAGTTCTAAGCCTATATTAGAGAGTTCATTTTTGTCTTTCAATCTTGATGAAGTAATCAGGGCTGTAGCAATGGGTGCGTCGTACACGGACGCAAAGATCTAGGGGGCGCAACGCAATCGCCACATACACGCACATGCCATGTACAGTCTGCCAGTTTTAAATAAACGATATCGTTAATAGTTGCCAACTTAAAAACCAGAAAATCGATTCCGATGTTTGAAAATGTACCAACTTTATTATGAGTTTTATAATCTAATATATTAATACGTGAAGCAAAAACTTTGTACCCCTTTTTACGAAAATTGCGCCAACGAAAGAGTTTGACACTTCGCACACTTATAGTTTATATAGAGAAGAAGCGAAGAAAGCTAATATTTTATTTAAATTATGCATATAAAATACATTAAATCAATAAAGAAAACATTACACACACTACCATGTATTTGGCACACACACGCATTTATCCTCTTTTGTTTACCTTTAAAGTCATTCTGTGTATGTAGCCTTGGCGAAATCTGTGATTAAAGAAGTATAGTCTGACAAAAATTATTATGGTCGAATTTCGACCACGGGCTACCACTATGTTAAATTATTATTTAAGTATTAGTAGTAATACTAAATAAGTTAAATAATTTCCCTTCAAATGTTAGACGCAATATAAATGATTAAATTTAAATATATTGTTACAAGTCGGGCCACCTGCATACCTATTGTCACATACCGACAAAGAAATGCTTCGCATGTCGTTTATTGCCCCTCCCGCATTCGGAGCTTTTTTATTACTTCGTATTTAAATTTGCAATTAGACAATAGCCTATTGTTATTGTTTTCGACTTTGTTGGCCGTTCGCAGGTATAGATAACCAGGTGTGCAAATTACTATTTCTCAGAAACTCAGTGCGCACGGCCGATTTTTTTGTACTGTATAGTTAGTATAAAACAATGCCCGAGTGGAGGGGTGGGGCAGTTACGCGACGACTACGGTACGAGTAAGATGTTTGTAGTACTCTCGATTAGCGATATAGACGACAGACTTTACACGTGTCGAATTGCATTGAATCGTGCAGTGTGAACTGGTTGCATCCAGTTTTATTTGTATTTATTTTATACGTGTTTGTAAAGTTCTAATAAATTCTATAGTAGTTCCAACGGCATTTTTAATTCGAGTCCTGTAGCTAGTAACAATATATTGAAACACCATTAAATAGGGGAATTGATTGCAAGAATCGTGTATGTTGTACCAAAATGAACTTCTAAAGTAAAGCAATGTGTACATTAGTGGTTTATCTTTGTTCCACTCATCTCAATAAGAATAAGACGGTTAGATACAGTTCTTATGCAACTGTAAAACTAATCTTATCAGTATATCTAATAATAATTTACGTGTAGAAAGTCTGTTCCAAGATGGCTGCGCCTGTGTGTTGCGCGTTGCACAACCTGGGCAAAGGTCAACAGTGTGTCGATGTGCAATGTACACCTTACATACATTGTTTATGTTATGATAATGTGTAGGACACTCATTTATGTCTCTTACCAAAGTTTCCTATCGCCTAAAGCCTAATTTACATTAGTTAAGTAGTTAGTTCCCTTACGAAACTGGCGAGTTAAGTCCTTATCATCGTTACGACAGAATTTTTCCAGTTATGTGATAAGTCCGTCCTGTTTAGTAAAGTTAAGCTTATTAATATACTTGTTTATTTTTAGATAAACAATGTTTTTAAATTCTTATCAATCTTCCTGTTTCGTATACGTTATACATACAAATTAATTTTTCAATGTCATTTTCTTTCGTGCAGAGACGGAAAAAGAACACTTAATTCCTGCGTTGGGGCGGCCTGTCGTAAGAGACGACAAATCAACCCACAGCCAGGTGGTAGGGCATTTGCCCGACTTGACGCCTACCACCCCTGGTCTTGAGTATGCCGCCATAACAACTTTGAGTTGTGTTCCGGCATCAGTGGTGAGGTTCCAGTTTCTCCTTTAAGGCCGGCAGCGTATTGGCAGCAACACTGGTGTTGCTAATGTCCATTGGCGACGGTAACCACTTTCCATCACAGTTGGGCCGTCAACCTGTCTGCTGAGCTTCAGCAATAAAAAAAATCGTTTTAAACCCTTCTCTTTTAACTTTAAACATTTTTTAAACTTGGTAGAGTCATGTTGGAATCATTACCTTGATTAAAGCTCTTAGTGTTGGCTTGATTTGTGTGATACCACACTCACACAGAATATGCGATGGGCCGAGATTGGCTTTGAGATAATCGTGGTTCGTGCGATGAGTGAGAGGTCCGATGCTACACTTCCCTCTCTCGATATGACCACTAACGTCTCCACTCAGCTGAGATGAGAATGTTGAGATGAATGTGCGGTGATACAAGAATGGATAAGGTGAGAAATGAGTACATAAGGGGATCTTTGAAAGTTGCACCCGTGACTGAAAAATTGAGAGGAAGAAGATTAAGGTGGTATGGGCAAATAATGAAGAGGGATGAAACTACAAGATTGACGGGCACAAATGTAAGGGTAGACCAAAAAGAGATGTATGGATTGTGTGAAGGATGATGTGATGATTTGTGGTGTGACAGAGGATGTATATCAGAATAGAGAAGTGTGGAAGGAAAATACATATTATGCCGACCTCAAATAATTGGTAGAAGGTGAAAGAAAAGAGAATGTCATCTTCTCTATCCTATCCTATAAAGACTGGTAACGCTGTGGCGTTTTCGCTGGTGCTGCAAAAGTCTATGGGCAACGGTTACCACTTTCCATTACTTCCCGTTCCTATGTATATCTTTTTTTTTCTTTCATGCTTTCAGCAGACAGGCAGACGGTTACCATCGCCTATGGACATTTACAGCACCAAAGCTGCTACCAGTGTGCTTCCGCTCTCTAAAGGGAGACTGGAACCTGGCCGCTAATAACGGAACACAACTCAAGGTTGTAATGGCGGTATACTCTAGGGGTGGTAGCCATCCAGGCAGGCAAATACCCTACCATCTGGCTGTGGGGTGCTTTTGTCGCCTCTTACGACAGGTCGCCCGGGCGCAGGAAATTGTATTCTTTCTCCACTCGTGCACCGATAAAAACCCAATCTTTTTACCAACTGTTCGCCTTACTATTGGTTATTTGACATAAGTTCCGAACAAGTAATGTCAAAATTCAACCGAGATGGTGAGTCAAGTGAATGAATAGCAAGAAATAGGAATCGGCCATATGTGGGCCGTTTGCCCGATTGCTTCGAAATAAAAAACACAAAAAAATAAATCTTTTAGAATTTCTTGTATTATGTGTCATGTACCCAATTCTGTAGCTTGCTGCACGTTTGAAGTGCGCTTTTATTGATTTATTCTACCAGTATTCCATTGACAGTTGTCTGTTGGCAGTCCCAGATTCCGTTCTGCGTTAAGGTGCGGCGCGTGCGCACCCGGCAAGGGTCCCCACACCGGCGCAGACGCACCGGCGCGCGCGCCTCGTCGGCCAACGACCCCGCGTGCCGGATCCTCTTGTTTCTAGGGCTGACTTGATTAGGTGAATGAGCAATTAATGGCTTGGTCGTTAACATTTATAGGTTAATTTCAAACGCAGCTCTGGTAACAATTACTTTTGGTACTTGATATCTATACTTCGTTGTTTTCTAAATCTTTTTTTAATGTGTGAAAGTAATTCGTTATCAATTACTTTACAAAATACAATGATCTAGCCTATAGAGATTAATAAGCAATTTTTCAACACATTTGCTCAAAAATGCATTTACAAAGCCTGTATACATAGTTCGAAAGTTAAAGATAACGGACCATATAATGGAACGGGTGATAAAATAGTTACTTAGGTGAAAAAAAAATAAGAATTGCACCAAGGAGTTTCACATTACGAGAATAAACAAGGTGAATTATCGAACCTCCCTAGAAGCGCTTTTGATCGATACATTTGTCTTACTTTAATACTGTAGAGAAAATTAGACGAAAGATATAGTTCTAATTTTCACCACGTGCATATGACGCCATTTGCAAATGCGCGCCATTTTCATATTAGAAACTTCCAAGATTGTTGAGACTTTCCGACTGATATTTATGTTTGTTTCATTAGCTATTGTACTGTTTTCTCGGAAATGTGTTGGAAAGCGTTATATGGCACACGTGCAGAAATTGGTTTTTACAAACTCTTGACAATACATTCGTCTGTTTGTTTGTAAAAACCACCTTACTGCGCTAGTATCATAAATAACTATAATTTTGCAAACCTAAAATATTCTAAAGTAAATATCTGTGAATGTGTCCATTTTGGCACGTAGGCACTGTCGTTAGGGCGTATTCACATTCGCGTATCTTAAACATCACGTCTTGTGAACTGTTTTTATTTTTCACTGTACACTACACTAAGGCTAGGTTCCATTAGTGGCTCACAACGACCAAGTTCACGATCGCGACTTTTCCCGTTCCACTTGCTTGCGGGCGTTACAATCATAAACTCTAGTGGAACCACCTCTTGACATGGGTCGTTGTGAGCGTTGCGTGATCAAAAATTATAACGTCATTAGTGACGTTTTCGCCAAGACCACAACGACCGCGGTCGCCTGGTAGAACGGCTGACGGAGCAATTTGGGCGTTGTGAGCTACTAAGGGAACGCGCTGTAAGTGGTTTCGTTTTTTTAAGTCTTTCGCCCTAGGTTTGTGGTGTCTAGCAGTTGGATTGCCTCTACATTCATATGACGATGAAGCCTCTTTTCGTAGGCCTGTGCATGTTTTCAATCGTACAGTTTATATCGGTATAAGTTTAGTAGTTTGACTATAGTGATTAAAGTTGGAGAAGTTTCTTTAAAAAAATTGTAGGTTAGTCAATATGTCATTGTGATATTGTGTAAGTAATGATCCATTAATTTGAAATTAAGTTGATTTAATTTATCGCTTTGTTTTTATGCAGGAGAAGGAAGTTCACAACAATTTCATATATAACTAGGTTCTGCCCGCGAGTTCGTCCGCGTTGAATAGTTTATAAAAACCCTCGATTTTGAAACATTCTACATTGGTGCTCCGCTCCTATTGGTCTTAGCGTGATGATATACAGCCTATAGCCTTTCTCGATAAATGGGCTATCTAACACTGAAAGAATTTTTCAAATCAGACCAGTAGTTCCTAAGATTAGCGCGTTCAAGCAAACAAACAAACTCTTCAGCTTTACATATTAGTATAAGATAACAGCCCATAAACGCCCTACTGCTGGGTTCGGACGTCCCATTTTAAGGGTAGAGATAGTAAATCCACCAAGGTATAGTATTACACAAGTTATAATTTCGATCGACAGTTTTCGTTTCCGCAGAAAAGTGCAGACCTATTTCCGACATGTAAATAATGTTATTGACCTTTATTCGCAAGCGAAATTGGCAGATTGTTGCTTGTTATGCATACTTAGGTTTGTGCCGCTTACATGATTCGTACACTGTTGCGCGCTACTAACATTGGTCTACTGCGCAGGTACATCAGTTTGAATCATTATTAGTTCTTTCGAACTATACTATGGCTTTTCATATAAATTTTCATTGCTTTTAAACTGTGTTGATGACGTAAGTATTATTTTTATAAATTTTGTTTACATTCGCGGAATCAAGAGAAGTTTAACTTCTTTCGAGTGATAAAGTCGTGTTTTTTAGTTTTTTTATGTATTTGATAAAACTTGACCTCCGTTTAGTTGACCTATTCACAACACCGCATAGAGCTATACTAAATGTTTTAAGTAACCTATTATTTGTAAAAGACTTGGAAAGTCTTTCTGCTCTTTTTTTATTTCACCTTCTCCCGATTGTTTGGGGTCGGCACAATATGTCTTCTAGTTCTATACTCCTCTATTCTGAACATGTCCACTATCACACCACAAATCGTCTTGTCATCCTTCACACAATCTATCTATCTCTTTTTTGGTCTACTTATACATTTACCTATCCATCAATATTCTAGGGGCCCAATTCTGTTATTACTGTCTCGTCTCCATCGTAGGTTTGTCGGATTTCGGTATTCTGTTAATTCCATTTGCGTACCCGTGGCACGCCACTCTATCTTTGTAAATATTTATAACTTAAAATGAATGTTTAAATTATTGGTACCTTTCAATGTTTGTTTCGGTTAACGCCATTTCTGCTAATGCGACGACGATATCAAGAAGATATTGTGGATTTGGAAGAATACGAATTTTTGACATTCTCGCAATGGAATTGTACTTTGAATATTTTGCAGCATAAATGTGACTGTAGGATAAAGTTTTGTTTACATTACGTTTAATGAATTCTGCCATTAACTCTGGATGGTAAAAACGTTATCACCCAAGCCTATAAATAGTCACGATTGACGTTGTGGCACCGATAAGGTTTGTCACGTTGGCCTATTATTCATGTGTCAGTTGCAGTATGTCAAACATGACGGCGAATTCGTTGGATTTTGAAATTCACTAAAATATTTATTTATTTATTTGACATAGCTCACGCAGCTTTATACAATACATAAAAAATAGATACATATCACAAGAGCACATAATTTAATTATGGATATTACTTTATACGTCAAATTGAAATAAAGAGACTAAGTTAAGGTTAACTTCGGTCCAAGATAGGCAAAAGTCTTCATTGTATGTATTTGGCCGATTTAAAAAAAAATGGGTTAGGTCCTTGTCGTATCTTATACTAGTATATAAAGCTGAAGAGTTTGTTTCTTTGTTTGATTAAACGCGCTAATCTCAAGAACTACTGGTCTGATTTGAAAAATTATTTCAGTGTTAGATAGCCCATTTATCGACGAAGGCTATAGGCTATATATCATCACGCTAAGACCAATAGGAGCGGAGCACCAATGAAGAATGTTTTAAAATCGGGGGATTTTTTAACTTAGTTTTTTTTAACTATTACACGCAGACGAAGTCGCGAGCAGAAGCTAGTTAATAATAATAGGATTTGATGTCTTTAATGTAGTTATTCTTAGGTTCAGTTTTTTTTTAAATCTTAGTATTTTGATTAATTGATACGGTCCTAATCATTGAGGGCTGAGGGGCAAACATGTAATTGTGGTATTATACGGAGGTGGACTCCGAGGTTGAACGTAGATCCTCCTTACCAGCGGAAACCACACTCGACCCAGTCACGGTTAGCGTAAAATTTGCAAAAATGTTAATGTTTGCTTGACGTAAAGGCCTTCGACAAGGTCTGGCATAAATTTACAAGTCAATTACTTTGACGTTTGTGTCAAAAATGTTATAGTCTACCCTATTTCGCAAATTTTCTGTAAAGTTAGCATGCTTTACTCTCCTCTTAAACAGATAAAGCTCATCTTAACTGTCTGGCCGCAGATCTATTTAAACATGGCAAAACATATTTCTAATTAAGTCCTAATTATTCCTGCAATAAGTAGGAAACTAATGCAATATAATAATATTGTGTATTATGTAAATGAACTTGGAGGTAAATAATACAATTATTAATTAACACGTCAATTCAAGTTCTTGTTCTAGAATTATGTGGGTGGGTGTTTTTTATCACTTTTTATTAGTGATTCTAAAATTAAACATATTTATTGAATATGCAATATTTTATGTGTGATTTTTTTTGGAATTGCGTCAGAACGCGAGTGACGCACTTGCCGGGTCCAATGCGCATGCGACGGAAATAAACGCGGAACGCGCGCGTTTAGACAAAACGTTTTGTGTTTACATCTGGGCCCCGAGTCTGTAACACAAATTGGCAATTGAATTGGAATGGAATTATAACTTGATGGTTTTGGAAATCTGTAAACCATCTCGGCTCAATATTGAATCAATGTTGATTTTACCTTGACAGTTTTGATATGAATTTTAGAGACTACAGATATTTGTCCATCGTCAAGTACAAGTTTATTGTGTGCGTTTGATCTATTAAGATTTACACTTATTACGGTTTCCAAGATCGACCGATTTGAAACAATGTAATTTAAAGGTGTAGTACTGCAGGTCTGTATTCTTTATAGATTACTTACTTTGTTTATTAGATCATAAGTAATTGCGTATTTTAAAGTACTAGTGGTCGCCCGTGCTCGAAATTCGACCATAACAATTTGTTGTCAAAGACTATACTTCTATAATCACAGCTTTCGCCAAGGCAACAATAAACAAAAGGGTATACTTATATATGCGTGTGGATGTCAAATACATGGTAGTGTGTGTAGTGTTTTTTTTATTGGTTTAATGTATTCTTTATGCATAATTTTGAAAAAATATTAACATTCTGCACTCCTTCTCTCTATATAAACTACTAGTTGCTCCCGCTGTTTCACCCGCGTGGTGATGGAAAATCGTTATATTTTGGATAATTCACACTATATCTTTATAAATTAATAGCCTATGAGTTATTCTGATGTGTAAGCTATATTACTGTAAACTTAACAAACATACATCCGTACATCTATACATCCATACATCCATTTTTATAAACTTTCTCGTTTATAATATTTATAGAGAACTGTGCCAAATTTCATACTCCTCCGTCCGCGCAATTTTCGTAAAAAGGGGTACAAAGACTCTGTTGCTTCATTTTTGCTTCACGTATTAAAATATAGAAGATTACAGTACTTAAAATTTATACATAATTTTTCCAAATAAGTTTAATGTAGTTAGTATATTTTGAAATCGAACCAAAATGCCTTTAATTACAAAAAATACAATAACACGTTACGTGTCGTTGCCCGTTTGAATAAATAACAACTCTCAATTCGTTCAATTGTCACGTACGACATGAATATTCACAGCTTTCGAAGTAAAACCCACTGGACAGTCATTCATGGCCAAGTTATCCTGTTTTGTTGTCGGTTTGCGGTCATACGTCACAAAAAGGATAGTTGCTCTACAAAAATAATTTATCAGTTCTGTTTCCTTTTATTCATAAAGCGAATATATACAAACAAACTAATTGTTATTGAAGTGAAACTTCTTTAGAATCGTTGTGATTTGAAACTCGATGAAACGAAAAAGCGACACTAAAAAGAGATAAACAGATAAATCTCTAGGACTAAGCCTGCTAGAGAATGAGATACGAGTTTTACATTGTGTAGCACAGATTAGAGTCAATAAGGCCGATGATCAAACATAGGTCCAATTTGGACCGAAATAAAACTGATAATAATATTTTTTAGACTAAAACAGTGAAAAATTTGAAAATGATACTTAAGAAGTTTATTTTGAATTATAATATTGTTACGAGTTGCAGGACTCGAATTAAAATGCCGTTGGAATTATTATAGAGTTTATTAGAACCATATAAACACGTATAACACAGATACAAATATAACCGAACGCAATAAGTCCAAACGTAATGCAGGAGATCGTAATTCAAATACACGCGCAAAGTCAGTCACTAAATAGATTACCGAATGTACACAAGTCTTGCTTAGCTTGTGGTTATCGCTCGACTACCTCATCCCTCCATTGGGGCCCTGCTTTATACTGCACAGATGCAATATGTCTGCCCGGCAAGCGTCGACGCAATTTCCTAGAAATCGTAATCCGCACACCTGGCTAATGACTACCATAAAAGATTACAATACACAATGGGCTGTTTTCCAATCACAAATTTTAAACACAAAGTAAACAAAAATAGTCCAAATGCCGAAAGATAATAAAATATGTATGTATGCAGGTATACATTTGTTTTTGTTGGCGTCTAGGTCGTAACACTATGTTGACGGATGTAAGCTAATGGAATTATATTTATATTAACAAAAGTTAAAGATAAGATTATCTGTGAGTATATTCTCTGAAGTTTCACTTCTACTGCGTGTGAACTGCACACACACACTCAAATTTTTGAAGTGAAACTTCTATATAGACGGGGGTATAAGGATTTTTCTGTAACGGAAAAGCGTTACGGCCGCGCGGAGACGCGGTATAATTTTAGAGTAGACTGAATGATTTTTTAGTTCCGGATCGAATTCAGTTTTTTTGTTTGATAATGTTACGAGCTACAGGACTTGAATTAAAAATGCCGTTGGAACTACTATAGAATTTATTAGAACTGTACAAACACGTATAAAACAAATACAAATAAAACTGGATGCAACTAGTTCACACTGCACGATTCCATGCAATTCGACACGTGTAAAGTCCGTCGTCAATATCGCTAATCGAGAGTACTACAAATGTCTTACTCGTCTCGTACTCGTCGCTTGACTGCCCGCCCCTCCATTCGGGCATTGTCTTATACTCACTACACAGTACAAAGAAATTGGCCGCGCGCACTGAGTTTCCGTGAAATAGTAATTTGCACACCTACGAACGCCCACAAAGTCGAAAACAATAACAATAAGGATTATTTCGACGCTAATGATGGTTATAAAACAAGTAGAAAAACAATAGCATGGTTTTCTTAATTACAAATTCAAAACACAAAAGAATTCCTTAATCCGGGAAGATAATAAACTGCGCTTACAACAGGCAGCTGTGCGCTTATCTTTGACGGCATGTAACAATAAAATAAAATATGTTTAAATAAAAAATTCATTGATTTAAATGTATCTAACATATCCAAATCATAATTTGCAGTAAACCTGCGAAAAATTGAAATGTGTGCTGTAGCGATTCGTTTTTCCACTTGTCCGTTGAAGTTTCATTTGTACTGTGTCCCAGCATACATTACTATTTTTTTTATTATTAGAGAAAATTACCTAGAGTAAATGCTATAACTTCAGTGGGATACGAACCCCTAAGTTTATTCAAATCAAATTTTCTTAGGCCTGCAATTAATGCCATAATCAGGCGAAGCGGTATAATCTGCCGAAGTGATATAATTTTGTTAAGCGGTATAATCTGGTGGAACGGTACCGACGCAAATTTGTTCTAATTCACAACCAGTGAAAATTCTTAATCACATCCACTAGAAACGTAGTCCGTCCTGGGGTAGTAGGAGTCTTAAAAGTCTAGAGTTCGCCAAAAAAGTTGCCTAGGGGTATTATCTATACATATAATTGTAGAGGTGAAATTTCTGTACAATGAAAAAAAAATGCTAAAAACCGAGTCAGGAGGATGTAAGAAGTGAAATAGAATTAATTTCGATTTTTTTTTAATTTTTTGTTTCTCTGTTAGTACCGCCTAATCTCCGAAACGACTGGACTGATTTAAATGAAAATTTGTATGGTGGTAGTTTATATCCCTGGTCAAAATATACGATACTTTTAATCCCGAAAAATTAAAGAGTTCCCTTGGGTTAGTTAAAAACCGCACCACGCGCACGATGTCGCGGGCATCAGCTAGTTTGTAATATTTTTCCTTAACTTTAGCTGGCCTATTACAAACGCCGAAAACCACGTCTGGTATAACGTTGCACGCGACTGACGAATGATTATAATGAAAATGCATTATAATGGTCTTTTAGATACCTGATGCGACGTGTATACGTCACGCGTTAACCAGTTAAGTGCGTTTCTTTGCGAAATAGCAGGTAATACTTATACATAGAGGGAGTTCGAGGTTGCGAGGGTAGCCGCTCATGGTGGTGGGGCCGGTCTAAGCCACGCCACTTTACTATGTTTTAATTTGTTTATAGGTTTATATTAGAAGTAATGTCTCAGTTTCAGCCAGTTCTGGCTGGTTAAGTTCAGCACTATCCTATAGTGATAATAAGGAGCGAAACAGGAGTGTGGTATTGTGTCTTTTGTAATTAGTCATCTCGGTTATAATACTATATGAGGAATAGATGAAACCTAATAAATGTTTATCCTCAATAATATGTTATAAAGGTTTTCCCTACACACGTTGCGCAAGTTTATAATGTTAGGGAAAATTACGAACGATTATATAAATGATAATCGAATAAAAATACATGATGAATCTATACTAACATTATAAAGAGGAAAGTTTTGTATTTTTGTATGTTTGTAACGAATAAATTCAAAAACTACTGGAGCGATTTCTAAAATTCTTTGACCTTAAGAATGTTACATTATCCCTGAGTAACACAGACATTTATACGTCTCTCACAGAATATTAAAAAAAAAAAACGTGTGCGTCTCGGGACGCCCGACAGTAGTGATAACTAACTTAAAATAATCTAAGTTGAACCATTTAATATTGAACTTGTTTAACTTGAGAAAAGCTTAGGTTATTACTTACATTTTATGTACCTATATATAGCGTGTGGGTTAGAGTGAGAGAGCAGGAGCCTGCCTACCGCTGCCGTAAAAGAGCCAAAGGGAAAGAAAGGGAAGCCAAACAGACTGGCGCCGTAACGCGTGTGTAACGAAGCAGTTTACCCTCCCATAAGAAGTTATCACTCCAAAAAAATAACTTATTTATCGAACATGAAATAAAGAAAATCTTTTGAACTTAAAGAATTCAAGTCGAACTAGACTACAATTTTCTCTACCCGGGCCACTCCATCGGCTTGACCTTCATTCTTACTTCTATCAGCTCCTTCGTCTAGCTATGTTTCTTAAGAACATTCCCCTTAGGTGTTAGCTTATTGTACTATTGTAACGGTTGGATTATGTTTTGATAATATTTGTCGGATAGTTGTGTTTACTCTGTTTATATAGATTACCCTACTAGTGGACTTGTTTCGTTATCGCTCGGATATAAAAGCGTGCCGGAGAAGTGACGAAGCAAATTTTCACTGCGACTTTGGTCCGCTCACACTTTGTAGTAACGTTCTAGGCTTTCTCATTATTGTGCGACTATAATAATCTTTCATTAATTGTACACAATCATTTTGATCGGTCTCCTTGTTGCAATCTCTATGGAAGTAATACGGTTGATTAGCGAGTACTCATGTTATTTCTCTGATAATAATTTCGATGTTCGGCTGTTATAAGTTCTTACCAACTGACAACAGAGGTCCTAACAGACTTTTTGTTACGATTTCGGGTTATAAATTGTGCGACGTGGTGATATCTATGGCGCTGCAAATGTTTATAGGTCGTTAGTCTGTCTGCTCTCCTCCAGCTAGATCTCAATTAATTCGTAATAAAGAAAGAAATTTATGATCGGATTATAAGCGATTCACTGTTGGGCTAGGGTTTTCCATTTTGGATCCCTCGGACTTCCTAGTTGGTGAAGAGGGTACCCTAAGTGAGATAGCCAAACGTCGGGGTGTCACAGATGTAGTATCTATTGGTCTAGTCCTTGTGCCACACCATAAAAGCGCATACGAGAGGGGCGCAGGTTAGGTTTAGTGGGTAGTTTGACGGCCGACCATCCCCTTTCCCTCCGCTTGGAGGCCACGGTGAGCATACGGCCGATCAAGAGTCCCACACATCCCTCAGTGTAAAGCCTTCCCCCCAGGCCCGAGGATGGTGTCCCAAGAAAAGACATTCCCCCTGCGTCATCACAAAAAGTGTTTCCATTTTATTCAGTACGGATAGGAGACTAAATTCACACGTCAGTAATACCGACCCCAATTCTTTACCGTCAGGTAGTCTGGCTATTAGGTACTAGCTTTGTTTCAAAACCCCCGATTTTGAAACATTCTTCATTGGTGCTCCGTTCCTATTGGTCTTAGCGTGATGATATATAGCCTATAGTCTTCTTCGATAATTGGGCTATCTAAGACCGAAAGAATTTTTCAAATCAGACCAGTGGTTCCTGATATTAGCGCGTTCCATCAAACCAATTCTTCAGCTTTATATATATATTTTTTTTTCTCCTCTCCGAGCGAACGAGATTACTCGGGCTTAAAACTTTAGGGGGTTTATATATATATTTTTATATTTTTACTTTTCTTTTCTTTTTTTTTGATCTTTTCTTTCTCTTTTTTGTATTATCTTTTATTTCTTTTATTAACCAAAAATAAGTGTTACAATGTTTTCTTAATACTAATACATATCTTTTGCTTCCAAATTTATACAAGTTATTTCCAACATTTTGAAATATTTTACTAGAATTTTTACAGACTCACTTTAAAATACAATTTTTCTTATTTCTACTTAGATTTCTACTATTTGTTATAGGCACTACATTCTTTCTTATGCTACCTTACTTACACGATTACAAGCTTCTTATCTTCTATTATTTTAATTTACATATTTCAACTATATATCCTACTATTTATGTACTACAATCTATTTAGTTTATTACTATCAATTTTTGTGGTTTTTACTTTTTTGTGTTGTGGACTACATATCTATTTGCTTGTTTACTATTATTTTAATTTGTAAATTATGTATTAGCTTTATATATTAGTATGAGATGTGACATCAGAGCGGTGCAAATTCGCTGTTTAGACTCTGATCCATGCCACGGGAATAACAACTCTAAACGGGAGAACGGGTTTGGAAATCGGTGTAGTGTACATAATTATCGCTTTAGGTACATTTAAAATAGAGACGAAATTAAATAATGTAAAGTCTAACAAACCGTAGCAAGCGTATCTGATGATCCATAAGCTCTTGCCGAACAATGACGAAAGTATACGCCGTACAACACAGCATACGGAACACGGAAGCCTTCCTCCAACAAAAGTACCAAGGTCCACCGTTCCGTTGATCTTGATGGTATTTTTTATAATTGTTACAAAAAGCGACATCTACGCAAATAGATTTGACCATCGCACTTGATTCTCGTGTTCTTCATGGTTACATTATGCTTGCTTTGATTAACTTTAAATGTTCAATTAAGAATGCATCTGGTTCAGAGTGATTGAGGCGAAAGTCCGTTGAATGCTGATTCTTAGCCGCAAAGTCTTCACTACAGGATGGATTTAGTATCTTCTCTGATGAGATGTAGAAGTTGTTTGACATTTAAAAAAGTCCAATGTGCATTTTCTTAAGGCCTTATTCATATTTAGCTAGAATAAATTTCTTTAAGAACCATAAACAAGTATTCAAACTTACTCTAACTCAATTTGAATACGACCGTTTGTGTTTACTGGGGAAAAAAATTGCTAGTCATTTCAAACTGTTATCTTAAAAATATCATTACTATCATCTTAATTCTGTCTATTGTATCTAATGTGATAACATTTCTATCTTTATTATATTATTTTCTTTCAGTACATATTACTTTTTCCCTTTTAGATACACTGTCCAACAATTTATTTTAGTTTTAACATTGGCATGTCTATCAAGTTGTATATTTTTGACAGTAAATTCCACATCATACAAATGGTCACAATTATCATACTTCATTGTCACAGGCGGACTAATAGTGACGTTCCCAAATCGACAGTATTTGTACGGTTAAAAAACAAAATTACTATATTTTCTTCAAAAAAGGTTGCAGGCAACCTTCAGTAATCACCAAGATGGAAGTCAAGTCAATTCACATTGTAATTATTTGTATTGGTGTTTCATAGCAATCTCTTCCACGGAAGGATCGCTGGAGCGTGTTATTGAATTAATGGTTTTTTCCCTCTCCAATAATATACTCTTCCGTGTTGCGATGTCGGAGTAAGAACTATTCGACGATTGTATCCGTTACTTTGAGTTTCTGGAAATCATTTTATGTTATTTTACTTTGCTTTTGACGCGTTTGAAAGGTTTAATTATTAGATTAAAAGCAATGGTGCTTATCTACGCTTTTATGTATAGCAATATGCTTCGGTCTTTTCATCTATATATTAATACGTGAAGCAAAAACTTTGTACCCCTTTTTACGAAAATTGCGCGGACGGAGGAGTATGAAATTTCTCACAATTATAGTTTATATAGAGGAGTGCAGAATGCTAATATTTGTTTAAAATTATGTATAGAAAATACAACAAATCAATTTTTAAAAAAAGTTACACACACTACCACGTATTTGACACACACGCATATATACTCTTTTGTTTATTGTTGAAGTCAAATTAACAGTGTAGCCTTGGCGAAATCTGTCATTATAGAAGTATAGTCTTTGACAACAGAACCTTAATAATGTTCAAACTTATAATATAAATTAATTATGGTCGAATTTCGACCACTTGACTTAACTAGGCGACCGCTAGTATAAATAAATGCCTATAACTGAAGACATGCTATGGGCAGAACTTGACCTTGTAGACAGTTTCCGATTGGGGTGAATCCAACCTAGTCAAGTTCAATGCCTCCAAAACCCAGGCGTATCTCCTCTCTGCCAAAAGGAGGCTCCAGTGAATTTATCCCTTCCTCGCGGATGAAAAATATCCTATGTCCATCTCTGCTGTAATTTTTAAACATGTGAATATAGGTACATGTACATAGTATATACATGGTGTTTGTTACCAAGTTCCTCCGAAACGGCTGAACCGACTTGTATGAAATTTTGTGTGCATATCGGGTAGGTCTGAGAATCGGCCAACATCTATTTTTCATACCCCTAAATGACAAGGGTGACCCACCCCTAAATATTGTTTTTTATTTTTTCGACACAATTTTTTATTGTAATTTTTTATGATTTGGCATTAAAAAATACATACAACCCCAAATTTTCACCCTTCTACCACCAACCCCTATTTTTTAATAGCGATATTAGTATTTTAGTAATTTTCTACTCGACAGCGTCTGCCGGGTACAGCTAGTATATCTATAATAAATGTGTAGATTAATATGGATCAGAATTACTATTACGTAGTTGGCCTATAGTTCGTGTAATCCACGAAGGCGTGCGGGCTTTATTCGTGGTTGAACGTATACATACACTTGGCGATAGTGTTCGTGCTGACGTCGAGATCAATTGCGAGCGTGTCGTCCAATCGTAACCGCTTTCGTTCTCACGGATGCACAGATAAATGTTTACCACAAGTAAAACCCAATCGCCTTCGTGAATTGCATGAACTGTAACAGTGCATCAGTGTTGTTAATAAACAACAACAAGCCGTGATAATTGTTGTTCGGTTATATGTAAACAAAGCCGCCCGCACCGTTAAAGGTCAAAGGGCTGGCCGCCTCCGCTCACATTTGCCGCTCTTATCACCAATAACTCTGTTTAATGTTTATGGACCGTATGAAAATTTATTAATGCAAACGTTTCTTTGTAAATATTTGTTATTTAACATAATCCTTTTTACGTTAAAATTTATTTTAAGTTTTAATTCCATAACCAGCTTAATTTGCGAGCACGCAGAATTAACATTTGAAAATGCTTTCAATTGAATTATAAAGAACTTTTTGAAGTGAAACTTCTTTACAATCGTTGGCGATTTGAAACTCGATGAAACGAAAAAGTGACACTAAAAGAGATACGCACATAAATCTATAGGAATTAGCCTACGAGAGTGTAAACACTGCTCATACAGATAGAGTTGGAAGTGTTTTGAGATTTTTCGTTAATACTTCAAATTTCGTGTTTTAAAGCTTAAATATATTATAACGATATAATATATGAAATGTGACGTGACGAAATTTAGAATCCCTCCCACATTTCCCACACCTCCCAATTTTTTTTAACGAAGGTAAATCTGATTGAGCCTACACCGCGGATGAAGCGCGGTGGAGACATGTGGGATTCGCCACGTTACCGTCCACTAGAGCACCCCGGAGGAAATATTGCCACCCGGATCGGGGATACCCACTAAAACTTCTCGCTGTTCCATGCTCGACCTTATGTCAGGGTATGCAGCCTAGCCACTCCCGAATCTAGACATTAAAACAGGAGTTTCCAAGAAAATAATCTCAAACTATTTGTGTCTTTCAAATTTTATCATTATATTAATACACTTTCGCACACTTATAATTTATATAGAGAAGGAGTGCAGAAGACTAATATATTTTTTTTTAATTATGCATAAAGAAACATTAAATCAATAAAAACAACATTACACACACTACCGTGTATTTGTGTGTCAAATACATGCATATATACTCTTTTGTTTATTGTTAAAGTGTAGCCTTGGCGAAATCTGTGATCATAGAAGTATTATAGTCTTTAACAACAGAACTTTAATAATGTTCAAACTTATAATTTAAATTGATTATTGTGGTCGAATTTTGACCACTGGCGACCACTAGTATTGTTTGATAGTTCATATTTAATTTACCAGTTGTTTATTAAAAGTACTATCTAACCGAGAAGTTGACACGTATCGTCCCCATTGCTCCATAAGAATTTTCCATCACGCGTCGTAACAATCGATTGAGTTTATTTTTAGAGACAATGATTATTAACTTTGACTAGACGTCGTAAATTTATTTTTAATGGCTATGCTCTCGGTCGCTGTTGTGGTCCAATTTGGAGCTATTACATCTGCTACAGAATTAATTGCGGTGATGGTTTCCGTTCTATATTCAGTATTACTGTTCATCTTTAAGAAAATAAATTATTCGAATCCTTGTCTACGCACAAAGGAGTCCGTAGAAATGAAGATCAACATATGTACAATTTAATTCTTCATTCATTTGATGGCGAACAGATTTGCTGTCAGTCTTATCATTAACACCAATTGCTTCCATATCTTCTTAAACAATAGTAAAGCAGTTTGATAATAGTGATACAGTCAATAAAACGACAATGAAAACTGTCATTGGATTTATGATAAAAGCAAATTTTAAAGTTAAACAAAGTATAGTATCTTACGTTTCGACTCCTAGTACTCGAGTTACATTTTTAGCTGCGTAAGGCCCACGTCAATTGGTTTCATTACGGGTAGCGTTGGCGGGCAGGATGCATTAATATCGTCAGTGTCAACAGTTCAAACACCGAAATTGACCAGATCGCACCACCTGCTGCTGGACAATAGACTACCTCCAATATTCCAAAGTTCGCCCGAGTTTGTAGCCTCATGGTACCTAGCTGTTTTAATTCTTAACAAATGGTCAATTTTTGTGCAGTTCTCAAACTATGGTTATTTACAGTGCAATGTTAACTTGTGTTGTTATAATGACATACACAGTACTTGTTTTTATTTGGGTTTTCTCGATTGCTTCAAATAAGCATATTAAGCGCATCTTTTATTTAATTTTAATATCAAGTCTGACGTTTCGATCACTTTTCAACAAAAAAATGAGAGTTAAAAAAAGCGTTTTATACTTTTGTAACATAGTTTTAATTTTACAGATTATTAAGACTGTGCAATTTCAAAACCTAGAAAATGCTTCCCATGAAATTTTAAAACACAGCAAATGTCATAAACCTCCGCTACATACCATGTAAAACTATATATTAAGATTATTGGGTGCAATACCATACTACAATCCATCGTCTCTGCCTACCCCTACCCCAATGGGAAACAGGCGTGACAATATGTATGTATGTATTTCATACAGTTTTCACATGTCTTGGCAAACACAATGTGTCAGCAAATTGTCTTGCTTGGTATTTGCTGACACATTGTGTTTGCCAAGATCCGTTTTGATATATTTCCTCAGCAAATTTAATAGGGGAGAAAATATGTGTACGGTGTAACATTAAGAAAGTCTATATTTTTGACTTAACACGGTTGATTATAGCGATGAAGTGACTATATATCAGGTTATTGGGATATAAAGATTTACATGAACTTGAGGGAAACAAACTTATAACTTATATAAGTACTTTTCTAAAGACACCTAATTAAAATGTTTGGACAAAAGATTGGCTTGTACATTTGTCGAATAGGTCCAACATTGGTCCCAGCACTTACGTGACAACAATTCATTCCCGACCTACTTGCATGGCGTCTTTGCGGAACTAGACAAAGGTTGTTACATTAGCGTCGTGTTTCCAGAGTTTACTAGCGGTTACCGCCCCACAATTTGTTTGCATAATTAGGTGACTTGGCAAAACGTAATTTGTTTAGTAAAACACTAATCCGATACGGTCCATGCGGTTTCAACCCCCCACCCTAAATCACTTCAGTGGTTAAACTTGACGTTTGTTTCTAGGGATGTTGACATTTCGGCTCTAGATATGAATCACCTGCCAATTTGGGGTCGACACAATATGCTTTTTCCTTCTATACTCCTCTATTCTGACATACGCCTCTATCACACCACAACGTACTGTCATCATTCACACAATCCATCCATCTATCTTCTGGTCTTGGTTTGATACAGATATATGTATGAATAATATTTTACGGATATTAGATTCTTTGGGAATTGTAAGAAAGAGGTATTAATAATGACATCTGTATTAGTCTACATTGACGTATTCATGTTGTGGCGAACGAAGGTAGGACTTTTAGAAAAAGGTAGAAGATTCTGGAAGGAAAAGACAAGGACAGATACATTTTAGAAAGGGATAGATAACAACAACAACAGTACTCTTTATTGTACACCAACTTAAAACAGTAACACATTTGCACATCTTAAAATTAGAAGGTAGTAGTACAATGGGCGGCCTTATTGCTTAAAGCAATCTCTTCCAGGCAACCTTTGGATGGACAAGGATCTTAATCACAATACATTGTTGGCGTGCAGCTTAAGACTACTAATAAATACTAAATAGATAATGAACGAAAGTTCTAGAATAGAAGGTTCAGGAAGCAAAAGACAGAGATAGATGGATGTTTAGAAAGGGATAGCTATTAAATAAAAGCATAACAAAGAGATCGAAATTATGTGTTCTAGAAGATTATTCCGGGTATGTAAGCAGCGTAAAGCGCGCCTACCGAGGAGTTCTGTTGAAGACAGCGAAGCGACAAGTGCGATACGAAAGAGTTGAGGACGATACGAAAGAGGATCCAGAAGCGAGCTACACGGTAAGTTCGGTAAGTTCGGCAACCCTGCGGAGAAGAATCACGTACGGCTGTGTAAGTTAATAAAAGCGTTTAGTTAAAAACTTAGTTAAAAACACCCCCTCGCACGTAACAATATTGAGTTAGAGTAAGTTTGAAGGTTTCTTTATGGTTCCTGAAGATGCCTACAAGCTTACTCTTACTCCATACGAATGAGACCGTAAATGTTTTGTAGCACTATTTAGTTGTTTAGCTTTAAGATGTCTTGTGACATCTATTGTCTCGTTGGCGTTTGTGGAAAGTTTCCACAGTACAGCGTCTGGCGTGCGGCCGGCGCCCAACTAGATTAATTCCAATTCAGGCGCAATCGATTGATCCATTAAGTCTTCCCTGTCGATTTGAATATTTTTGGACTTGAAAAATAATTACAATGGTTTCTATAAAAAATTGTGTGTGTGTGCAGTTAACACACAGTAGAACTGGAACTTCAGAGAATATACTCATAAATAATTTTTCTCTAACTTTTATTTATATAAATCCTAGCTGTACCCGGCACACTTTGTCCTGCCTTTAAAAAATAAAAATCTAGAACCCGATTGCAGCGTCATCTACCGGGACCAAATGTTAATCTAAACTCGAATCAACTTGAACAGAGTAGACAATTATTAAAATACTAATATCGCTATTAAAAAATAGGGGTTGGTGATCGAACGGTGAAAATTTAGGGTTGTATGTATTTTTTAATGCAACAAGATAAAAAAAAAATATTGTCCAAAAAATTAAAATAAAATGTTAGGGGTGGACAACCCTTATCATTTAGGGGTATGAAAAATAGATAGTAGCCGATTCTCAGACCTACTGAATATGCATATAAAATTTCATACAAATCGGTCAAGCCGTTTCGGAGGAGTATGGTAACTAACACTGTGACACGAGAATTTTATATATTAGATAATTCCTTTAGCCTAAATCTGGCAACATATTATAATTCAAAATAAACTTCTTAAGTATCACTTTAAATTTTTCACTGTTTTAGTCTAAAAAAATATTTTTATCAGTTTTATTTCGGTCCAAATTGGACCTATGTTTAATCATCAGTCTTGTTGACTCTAATCACAATGTAAAACTCGTATTTCATTCTCTCGTAGATTTGGTTCTATAGATTTATGTGTTTATGTCTTTTTAGTGCCGCTTTTTCGTTTCATCGAGTTTCAAATCACAATGATTCTAAAGAAGTTTCGCTTCAAAAATTTGTTACTGTTGTTAAAAAATATCTGCACTTTTGTATTGATTCATCTAATTGAAATAACATTATTGTGGGTCAATATGTCTTTTCCTTCTATACCCCTCTGTTCTGACATACGTCCTCTGGTACACAACAAATCATCATTACCATCCATCTCTTTTTTGGTCTACCTTTCAGTGGCGTGGGAATTATGACGAAGGTCAGCCGGTTATGGAAAAAACACCGTACGAGTGCCGGGACTCGAATTAAAATGCCATTTGGAATTACTATAGAATTTATTAGAACTATACAAACACGAATAATACAGGTACGAATATAACTGGACACAGCCAGTACAAACGTAATACACGATTCAATAACACGCGCAAAGTCCGTCACTATATAGCTTATCGAATGTACACGCGTCTTGTCTCGCTGGTGACCATCGCTAGACTGCCGATCTCCCCATTGGACCATTGCTGTACCGATACAATATGGCTGCCCGCCCGCGTAAATCGTATTTCTTAGAATTCGTAATCTGCACACCTGCCTAATTATGCCTGCAAACGGCCATAAACGAGTACAATACACAATAGGCTGTTTTCTAAATACAAATTTTAAACATAAGGTAAACGAAGGAAATGGCTGACAAAAAGGTAATAAACTGCAGGAGTGCATTCGTCTTTGTCGGTCGTAAATGTATGATACAAGTGCCGCCTACGCCATTTCTTGTATAAGTTAAGGCCTCACTTTCACCATAGAAAAAAATCACTAATGATTTGATGAAAATGATTTTTATGGTGCTCTTTAGACCTCTTGATCGCTAATTAATTTGTTTCCTAAATTAAAATAATATATATATTTCAATGCGGCTTCTGAAAAGTAAACCGATGGCAATCGGATTATATTTTCTGAAACATACAATTTAGGTGTCTTCAGGTTTGGTAAGCGTGCTCCATCTTAGACTGCATTTCCACCTGATACCAGTACAACCTGTACCGCCTGCTCTTTAAAGCAAGCGGTACAGGTTACATTGTATTTAATATTTTATGTATTTGCCCCCAGAAGATTCAGTTCATTTTATATCGCAAACTATACCATCCCCATCTATCTGTAAACTACGTTATCTGTCTAAGTGACAAAACTTGTCAAAAATGACAAAAGTGAACCAAGTGGACCAACGGGTACCAAGGTGACCAACGGGACTAACGGGACCAAGTGGATGAAATGGACAAAATCACAAAATACCTATCCACTATTTGGGATAACCTTTACATAAATCTATCCCATTATTCGGGATGAAAGTGTCCCTTGGCCACACTCGGTATTAAAATTACATATGTACCGAGTTTCAGATAAATCGGTCCAATAGTCTTTCCATGAAAGGATAACAAACAGAGTGACAAATATATTTTTATCCCGAAAAACTATCCCATTTTTCAGGATAAAAAGTATCCTATGTTCATCCTCGGCATCGAATATATATATATATATATATATATATATATATATAGAGTTTCAGCCAAATCGGTCCAGTAGTTTTCCCGTGATAACGGAACAGACAGACAGACAAGAGTTACTTTCGCATTTATAATATTTTAATAGGGATGTATAAAACAAATCACCGCACGGAATGTTAAGGTGGTTTGGACATGTAGAGAGAAAGGATGAAAGGAGACGTCACAAACAAGTGTATGACAGTAGTGTAGGTAGTTGACTTGGTACTGGTAGACTGTGACGTACTCACCACGATCAAAACCAGGTAAAAAGCACATATAATAAACATGTATGTATAAAGAGGTTAATTAAAGTAGATAAAGCAAAAAATGTGTGCTGGGACACATAGTAGAAGTGAAACTTAAACGGACAAGTGGCAAAACGAATCGCAACAAAAGTTTTACTTGAAGTTTTACTTGAAGTTTTACGGGCAGCTTTTCAACAATTTGAAAACCTCCCAGTAAAACTTCTATATGGAGATTGTTAATGTACTTGTCTAATGATAGAATCAGAAGAGATAGAAGTTTTACTTCAAAAATGTTTGTCAAAATTGTAGAAAATTTAAATCCATTGTCTTTGCCTACCCCGGTGGGAAACAGGTCTAATAATATGTACCAAGCTACAATATTATTATCAGAGAAGAAGAAGAAGACAGAGTGGCAAGCAACTGCTAACTTTACATTCGAACCCATCAGTCTTCCGGTTTAACATTTTTGAAGTGAAACTTCTTTAGAAACAAAAAAGCGACACTAAAAAGAGATAAACACATAAATCTATAGGATTCAGCCTGCGAGAGAATGAGATAGAATACATTATATTTCATAATTAATTATACACTATGCGCATACAGATAGAGATGGAAATCTCGTGAAGTTTTACTTTACTATTTCAAATTTCGTGTTTTAAAGCTTAAGTATATTATAACGATATAATATATGAAATGTGACGTCACGAAATTTAGATTCCCTCCCACTCCTTGTCTCATTTCTACTGCGTGTGAACTGCACACACATTTTTAAGTTGCAGTGGTGTAGTTTGAGCAGAGCGAGCTTGTTGGAACATCGATTGGGCACCTGTTGCACCGCGCCCGCGATTGCCGCGAAGCTGGCGTACTCACGCGGCGTGTCCTAGACCTTCCCGGGCGCGTGGGCGAACCGTAACAGTGCGGTAGGTCGGACGCGCCTCCAACTCTTCCGGGCTTCAGTACTCTTGTGTGGGAGGTTCTCTTTTACCTAGTGACCTTTAGTGTTTAAAGTTTTATTAACCTAATCACTTTAGACATCTAGAATCAGAGAAGAATCATTTTGACGGCCTCTGTGGTTGATTCAAGTTTACGCGAATTAACTTGGTTCATTCTTTCAAATTGAAAGATAAAAATGAACCGTCTAATATTGGCTTAATATGTTGTAGGAGAACTACCTAATAGATTTCATAGCCTTCATGTTAAGTTGTACCTAAGTATAACGCTTGAAATTAATGGTTTTATCGATGAAAAGATGAATATACCAATTTATGACCAACAGTAAATTTTTAGACTTAAAATCTGAGCTACTTTTTCCTGGGGAATCATTTGACACAGAGAAAAATAATTTCGTATTCCAATACGAATTTTTCACTGATCGATAGTAAATTTTGTATAGTAAAATATGTGATATTTTTATCTTGAGAATCCCGCGGGAATTTTCCCGGCAGCGGTTTGAAGTTGTTCGAGTGCATACAAATTAGCTTATTCCGAAACAGTTTGTACTAAAACGATAGCTTACATTCTTTTTGAAATGCTGCGATACTTTGTGTCCCGGGTATCTGGTACAAGTTAGTCAGATTGCATAAATATGATCTTATTTCATTAGAACGATAGCGTTAGCCCATTTTCAAGTGATGCTATACTTTATATTCCGGGAGGCCCGCGGGAATTTTTTCGAGTGCTTTAAAGTGGGTTATTATACATAAAAGTTAGCGGATTTGTATCCGATTGATACTAAAACAATATAATCCGGGAGTTTTTATATTTCTCAGGATTTCCAAATGTCGAAACTACGTGATATTAGGACTTGCTTGATAAGACAGTTTCTATGTTTATTAGACATCCTTAGTAGAACAGATTTAGTTATGTACAGTGATGAGTAGTACACGTGTGAGGCAGTACATTTGTCCCGTACAAAATAGATTTGTAGTGATACGGCTCAAAATTAAATTTATACTACTTCAAAAATTTTGTCCCGCTACTACTCATGCGTCAAATGTAAGATGAAGGACGAAACGAGGACAACAGTACAATAACGCCTCTACGGATATTCACATGACAAAGAGAGACAACATGACATGTACAACTGCTAGTAAAATGAGGGGATCGAGGCCGATCACATCCGATTCTTAACGAACATTTCCGAACTAGAAGTTTTGTACAGGAGAAATGAGGGAATGAGGCTCACCGCCTCACCGGTTCCTCGCTTTAAATGTACTGCCGCGGCACAAACCATACAAATCTCCTCGCCTCATTTGAAGTGGTACATTGTACTGGTTCAGTACAAAATGTCATGTTACTCTTACAAACTCATTTTAAAATCATGACCTATCCAACTCTAGTTATGTATGCTTTTAGTAACATTACTTGTTAGCACTGCACAATTCGCTATACACAGGGATAAAATACTCAAACACTCGCACTTTGAAATGCAAACAACGATAACACTTTTTATTGAAAAATACAATAGTACAAGTGAATGCACGATAAAATAACCATACTGCGATGCAGAACGACGGCGGCGCCATCTCTTAATGAATCTACAAAACTAAACACTTTAATCCATATACATTGACAAAATTGAACTTAAATATTGATCAATACAATTTAGACATTACTTATACCGGATTTTTGCGAGAATCATCGGACTTCATATATTTTATACTAAAAAATCCGTTGCCCTGTTTAACGTTTTAAATAGTGGTAAAATAATTGTAATCTATTACCCGTCAATCTTTCAAAGGTCTTCTTCCTCTTGGCCATTTGAGACGGCGAGGAGGTAGGGGCTCTGAGAAAAACCACTTTGCCCCGGCTTCTACTCGACGGGCAACTACCCTTCGGTGGCGGGGTTTGGAGCCATTGGAGCCTTCCTAACGGTGGTCTCCCAACGGCTATCGTTGGCCAGTTTGCAGCATCCGATAAACTTCGCGGGCTTTGCGTTGGCCTCGTCTGCGACTTAGTTGGCCAACTGTGGTTTCTGGTGGCCTGTCAGCGGCTTTATGGTCTGCTCGGACGAGTTTAGGAGGCCGCGGGGTTCGGCACCGGTCAATCGTGGACGAAGTCGCGGGCAAATCCTAGTATAAATTAAAATCCTTTTTACATGACCGCTTTATAATATTTAAAAAACAAAGAGCTTTGTTTAGAAGACTGACCTTTCTTTAAAGCAATCGTTACTGAATCATGATTAAATTTTCAAAAAATATTGTTCTAACGTAATAGGTCGCAAATAACCGATAGTTTGTATTGTGGACGTATTTGCGGGAAACCTGGGGGGGGGGTTGAATTATGCAGCGCCGGAAATGACGTGCGTACGCGCACGCCGGAGCGGTGCCAGCTCGCCTCGCGAGGATTTTGGCTCGTCACACCGGCACTCCGTGGAGAAATGCGCTAAAATCATACATTATTGTGTGTGTGTTTGTGGTGTGTTTTATTAATAAATCACGACTTTAATTGAGCGGGTTGGAAGAGCTGACGGTTGTTACAGTTTTCAAGATTTTGAGATGTAATTGCGATATTTCTTAAGTAGACTGTATTTACTTTTAATGAGTAAAATTTATTATATTAAGCAACTACCCTATAAAGTAAAATACAGTTGTTTGAAGATGCCAAACAGGCAGATAATCCACATGACGGAAACTGGTACCCATCATATGGATGTTTATTACACGTTGCCAACCTCTTGCATGGGATAGAGGGGACGAGATACAATGGAGAAGCTAGTAGGAGTGGGATAGAAGAATGAGCTAAGGTAGATGGAATAGAGAAGATGGAATATGTTGGGGGGACGAGATAGTGGTGGAAAAAATGGGCCACCGGAACTCTCGCTCACTCTATCAAGCATGATTAGGTCAATGCTAATCGTTTTACGCCAACATTCTGTGAGAGCGTACCATCATACCAGTTGAGCCGGCCCTAAGAGGTCTAATCGAGATAATAATTTCAGTGTGGCTCTATCATGTTTAATTATGTTTATGTACTAAAAGTAGTAGTACATAAACTCACTTTCTCATTTATGTATAATGTCAGCAGCTCATCGAATTAATAAAGATCTCCTAAGCATCCAGGATATCAAGACGAGTGTCATCTAGTTTATCTGTCGGAACATTTATCACCAGAGACTAATAGAATATATGCCGCAGCAAGACATTTCGCCAAAGATAATAAATACAAATTTGTGTGGTTTCAGAATCACGATGTTTATTTATCTCTTAACATAATTTCTCCCATACCGTCTTATTTGAAATAGATTTGAGTCTTCTCAGAAGATAGGACAGGACGTGTAACAAAATTTAAAACGCCATCCTAAATCGACCGGCGATTTATTCTGAGTCCTCCGAAAATGGAGTTCCCATATCACGCCTATATTGGGCACATCGTGTCTACATCTCTATACGTCTGTCGACGCGTCCATAACTACCCTCGGCCGTCTATTCTGGTTAGTCTATATACGGACCGGCAACGGCCCGGCTTTATTATTAGACGTGGTCAAACGACCGGCGTTTAGCACCTGACTGGCTTGAGTTCAGGATTAGCGCTTGTTAGCTGAAGGATCTTATCTAGAAGGTTACTAGTTTATGTAGCTCAACAGTGAGAAGTTATGGTCCGTTTTATTTATCTAATAATAATATCTTTCTTGCCACAACTATTGCGGTTATAACTCCATCTGTGTCAAGTAGTAGAGTTTCTCGCTGCTTCTTCTTACACAGCGATAACAAGTACGCGAAGCAGTGAACATATAATAGGAAGCAGGTTTAATTTTTATTCACTTCAAAATTCTATAACTAGAGATCAGAAAACACTATTTGTTCACAAATAGCTATGTCTAATTAACAGAATATAATCATGCTAATACATTTATTATAATAACCTATGTATTATTGTATATATATGACTATGTATTTGTATATTCATTTCTTAAACTAGTTTGAGTATTTATGTATCTATTGCCTTTTTTTTGCACCACCTATATCGTCTGATTCAATTTTTTTATTTTCATTTAGGTTGCCTGTAAGAGATCGCTTTGAGCGATAAGGCCGTCTGTTGTATTGCCTAGACAAATATTTTAAATATGGTCTGTTTTTGTAATTGTATATTTTGGTGTGCAATAAAGTGTTATCTCTCTCTCTCTCTCTCTCTCTCTCTCTCTCTAGCTTCTGCCCGCGACTTCTTCCGCGTGGAATGTTTTTTTAACTATCCCACGGGAACTCGTTAATGTTTCGGGATCAAAAGTATCCTATATTGACCAGGGATATAAGCTTTCACCATACAAAATTTCATTTAAATCGGTCCAGTCGTTTCGGAGACTAGCCGGTACAAACAGACAGACAAACAGAAAAACAAAAAAATTTAAAAAATATAAATTACTTCTATTTCACTTCTTACATCCCCTTGACTCAGTTTTTAGCATTTTTTTCATTGTACGGAAATTCGACCTCCGCAGTTTTATTATATGTATATATGTATATATTATTATATGTATAGATAAATCTCTAAATGGTTCGAGTTTGTACAAAGCGTTTAAAAATGTGAAAAGAATCAGGGGGCCTAATTCGGACCAGCAGATTCCGAAACTAGAGTTTTTAGAATTTTTGTCTGTCTGTATGTTAGAGCATGACGTGAAAACTACTGAACGGATTTAAATGAAACTCGACGTAGATCTAGCTTATATCCCTGGGCGTAACTTAGGACACTTTTTATCCCGATAAATGATGTCGTTTCCGCGGGAGAGACGAAAACATCGAAAAAGGTGGCGTTGCGATCGCATCTTTTTTGAAAACTACTGAACGTATATGAATGAAACTTGACAAAGAGCGGGTTTATATCCCGAGTTAAGACGTAGGATACTTTTAAGCGCGATAAATGATGTTGTTTCCATAGAATAGACGGATTACTTAAATAGATGGCGCTGCAATCGCGTTTTTCAATTCACTAACAAATACCTACAAATGGCATGTTGTTTATGACAACTCGTTGTATTACTTCAAATCAGGTTGGCTTCGACTCATCTCTATATTTTGCTGGGCAGTTGTCGAGACTATATGGACTTATAGTTCGTTCGCGCTAAGAATGCAGTGAGTCATCATTGTTCGCCGGCCTAGCCCCGCCCCCTAACCAATCAAATCTTTTCAAATTACAAGGTCAAGTTCACAGTGACTAGTTAAAGGCATAGCTTCGAACGCGACGGTTGTGTCCTGTAATTGTGTTAACTGATTTATATTTAAAAAAATGAATACCTCACCAATTCGTAAAAATAAAAGTGGTTCGGTAATTCATAATGGGGAGAGAAAAGTAATTTACAATGTTTTTAAGTATTTTAAACAGTGTGATTTAAATGTGACTGTGGACAGCATAGTACAAAAAACGCCAAATGCATGCGGTGTGTCCGAGAGAACAGTTATATTGCAGTCAAAAAATATTTTATGACGCAATTCGGTTAGCAGACGCTGATCGATTGAAGAAATGCTGCGACCACGTCTTACAAGAAGAAAATACCATGTGGGATTTAGATGACGTCATGGAACTCGCTGCAGAAAATTCTTTTATTATAAATACTAACGAGAATACTAGTGATAGTGATTAAAATATTAATGACTTAATTTTGATTTTTAACTTTTAAGTGTATTTTTTAAATTCATTAAACTTAATCTTTAAAAATATAATTTGTTTGAATTTTAACACCACTGTGAATACACCTTTACCCTGCAGTTGCACTGATGACTCACTGCATTCTTAACGCGAACGAACTATAGTTTTTTTGTTAACCGAATTAAGTTTTTGTATAAGTAGAATAAAGCTACTGCCTGCCTATTCTAGTTATAAATTAATTAATTAATTTGAATTTAGTCAACTAATAGTTTTTCAATTTGGTACTTGACAGTCAAATCAACTGAGTATAATTTTTATCATCTTAGAAAACCCTGAAGCGGCCCAGATTTTATACGAGAATAGCAAGTTATGACATCATAATTGAAACGAGTCAAATAGCATGCTAGTTTTTTTTATAAAAAAGTAAGTTATTTTTATTATTATATAAAAGTAAGATATTGTTACATACCGTCAAAGATAAGCACAGCCTATTGTAAGCGCAGCTTATTGTCCTTTTCTAGTAATCGACGAATCCTTTGTCTTTTGAATTTGTAGTTAAGAAAAACATGCTATTGTCTTTTTTGCTTGTTTTATAACCATCATTAGCGTCGAACCATAATCCCTATTGTTATTGTATTCGATTTTGTGGACGTTCGCAGGTGTGCAAATTAGTAATTCTTAGAAGCCTTGTGTGCGCCTTCAATTCCTTTCTACTGTGTAGTTAGTATAAGACGAGGCCTGGATGAAGGGGAGGACAGTTAAGCGAGGACTACGAAGCGAGTAAGACGTTTTCTAGTACTCTCGATTAGCGATATAAACTACGGACTTTGTGCGTTCGAATTGTATTGAGTAGTGCAGTGTGAACTGGTTGCATCCAGTGTTATTTGTATTTGTTTTATACGTGTTTGTACAGTTCTAATAAATTCTATAGTAGTTCCAACGGCATTTTTAATAATCGAGTCCTGTAGATCGTAACAATATGTTATAATTAAAACTACATTTTAACGGTTTTAAGCGCGGCATTTTATTAAATTTTCATATCGATGTTTCGTCCACTTTTCAGTAGATGTAATCACGGAGGACAAAGATGTCATGTATCAACGATGACTATCGGTCGCGAAAAATTAAAAAAATACAATGCACCATAGCATTCACTCTGTTATATTATGAAAATATTTTTAGAATTGACTGTAACATGTCTCATGCATCCAATTGGTTAGCAAGTGCTAATTGATATGTTATCCGTGCTGAAACGGAGAAAGAATACTAATTTCTGCGGCCAGCAAAACAACCCATAGTTAGGTGGTAGGGCACTTGCCCGACTGGATGGCTACCACCCCTGGTCTAGAGCATGCTGCCATGACAACCTTGAGTTGTGTTCCGGCATTAGTGGTCAGGTTCCAGTCCTATCTACGAGTCCGGCAGCACATTGATAGCACCTTTAGTGTTGCAAATGTTCTAGGCGACGGTAACCACTTTCCAGCACAGTTGGGCCATCAGCCTGTCTGCTCTATTCCAGCAATCAAAAAAATTGTCACATTGACATGGTTTTTTGTGTCGTCAGTGTAGTTAGCGTTGTATTTACAAAATATTTTCTGTAAGGCAGTCTATAGTCTCAGTATCAAAAGGACACGTAGAGAGTTAGGCAATCGGTGGACATACCATTGCCCATCAACCTGCTGACTTCGCAACGATCAGTCATCGTGTCAGCGAATGTTATAATAATGTTTGCAGTATTAAGTTATAATAATGTTAATATAATTTTAATTGTAATTAAGTTAGTCTTGTAAGAATTGTCGTATAATAAACTTGTCTTAAGAAATTATTTTTTTAAGACTTCTCCGTGCTACCCTACTTATCTAGAGTTGGAGAATATTTTATTTAAGGCTGTAATTTATGCCTGATAAAGGAAGACAATATAAGAAGAAACCGTATTCATTCAATTGATAAGTTATCGTATTTTTAAGCTCTCTGAGTGCGTCAGAAAGTTATTACAATTTGTTTAAAAAATAACCTTTGATAGCCCAAGTAGGGCAGTGGGGAAATTGTTTAAAAACCCCAATTTACTTCAAGCTGCTTATATCGCACAGTTCTTATACAATTAATATTACCATGCAGAAAAATTATTTACTACTAAAATTTTTAAAAGAATCGTTACTAATTCCTGCGGCCGAACTGCGTTCCTGTGCGGCGAGAAGTAACTCAAACCTAGTGTAGTAGGGCATCTGCCCGTCTGGATGGCTACCATCCTGGTGTAGATTATGGCGCCATAACAATCTTGAGTTGTGTTCTGACGTCAGCTCATTAGTAGCACCTTGGTGTTGCAAGTGTCCATTGGCTACGATAGCCACCAGTGGCGTGGGGTGGAAATTTGGCAAGGGTAATCCGGTTGAAAAAACATACCGTACGATGCAAGCGCTGATTATAACGCTGTTGAAAAAACGTCTAACTCGCGATGTATTTTCTTATTAAAATTTGTATTTTTAATTTTGCAATATTATCGCATATTGTGAAATAAAAGCCGGTGCCCGATCGGGTTATGAGTTGCTATTTCATCCAATACGTATGGAAAGCCGTCGAGGGTACGAGATAGTAATACAATAATAATATATGCACGAATAAAAACATAAGCGCCATAGATAATTTATAGAGACACTAGTAATAATATGTTTGAACAGAAAGCGTAAACGCCAATGAATGCGTGGCTCTTTCGACTTTTTGGTCGCTAGTCGCTAGTTTCTTAACGGTAGGCTATGGGGAATGACGTTGTATGAAGTTCATGCCACTGGTAGCCACAATTCATCAGGTGGGCCGTCAGCCTGTTCGCTGTGGTGCTGAGGGACCTCCCATTACTTCTCATTTTTTAAATGAGCTCCGTCTCATTTAAACAAAGAGAAAAGCGCCTGAGGAACTTGCACACCCCTTTCGTGGTGAGTGCGAGTGCACCTTAGTGCTAGTGAGGTTGCTTGTTGCTCCTCACAGCCCGGCAATTGCCTAAGTCCTAAAAAGTTTTATTATTCCCTCAAATAATCCTCGAAACATAAAATATTTGTTCTAACCATTACCATGTTAATTAGATTGTAGTTATGCAATAAATTTGTTTTTAATAACTTGTGTTATTTAAAAAGCAATTTTTTCTTTAGTTTCTTAGAAATAGTTGCGTAGTAATATTGTAATAAACAAAAGATATCGTAGCAAATATATTTTTATTCTCGGAAACATGCCGATATCTCCATAACACATCGACTTCGGGAAACATACGAAAATAGTAACATGTGAGAGAGTATGTACAAAGAGGCAATGTTATTCTTTGCCAAGAATACAGATTGAGCACATCTGGGAGGAGTAGCGTTATAAGTATTGGAAATAATTCACATTTCAACACATTTACATATAACCCACCGTGTACGGAATATCATAATAATATTTTATCGTGTATATATAAGTATTCGTAGAATCGAAAATTGTTAAACTGTTTTCGCATGTTCTGGAAAAGGATTTCGCCTATTTATATTATGGTATATGTAGCTATATGGTATATTTATTCTCTTAAGAGAAAGGTACACTTGTGAATAAAATGGTAGTTCACTGTTTAGCCTTCTACTTTATTATCTAATTTCAGACGTTCCTTAAGTTGGCTATGATATTTATATACATCATTAAATTGTGCAACTGTTTGCTAAATCGATTAATTGCAGTTAGGTAACAGCCAGCCTTCTAGGATCCTTAACCCGTTGACCTTGATGACCTAGGCTCTATTATAATATTGTTACGAGTGCGGGACTCGAATTAAAATGCCGTTTGAAATTACTATAGAATTTATTACAACTATACAAACACTTATAACAAAGGTACAAATATAACTTGACGCAATAAGTCCAAATGTAATGCACGATTTAATACCGCGCGCAAAGTCCGTCACTATACAGCTCATCGAATGTACACACGTCTTGCTCGTATCGTAATCGTCGCTTGACTACCTCAACCCTCCGTTCGAGCATTGTTTTATACTAACTATACGATACAACAATTGACCACGTGGACTGGATCTTCCAATAACTACACCTGGCTAACGACCATCATAAAGGATTACAATACACAAAAAGCGGCTTTTCTAATTACAAATTTTAAACACAAAATAAAAAAAAGAAATCCAAATGCGGACAGGTAATAAACCGTGCTTTATGGCCGACAGGTGCGCATTCACATTTATCGGCGTGCTTCGTGGAATTTTGGCTAAGTTGTAACAATATAATTAATATGCATTAATTTTGTTCACTCCGATTTCATAGAGCCCCCTCGTTCAACTATGCAACGGTTCTCCAGAATGTTTGTTCCGCGTACGACGATGTTCTGGAAAGCACTTTCCACTCGGGTTTCCCTCTGCGCTGTGATATAAGCTTTCTTTTATTGCATGAGTTCAGCAAGTAGGCCGACGGCTCACCTGATGGAAAGCGGTTACCATCGCCTATGGACACTTACAACACCAAAGGTAATGCACTGCTGCTCTCTTAAGGGAGACTGGAACCAGACCCCTGACACCGAAACACAAGTCAAGATTGTTATGGTGGCATACTCTAGACCAGGGGTAGCAGACCACCTGGCTGTGGGTTGTTTTGTTGTCTCTTACGACAGGTCGCCCGGACGCAAGAAATTGTATTCTTTCTCCGTTCCTGCACGGATAAAACGGCTTGTTTAAGGGCGTTATAAAATTTTAGAGGCCGGCAATGCGCTGGCATCGCCCCTGGTGTTGCAAACTCCCACAGACGATGGTAACCACCTTCCATCAAGTGATCCATCTACCTGTTTGCTTGTCGTAGGCATATTTCTTTTTTATAAATATTCTCCTTGAATCGATGCTATGGGAGCTGCATACGTCTAGTCATCGCAGTGGATAATGAACTACTGGCTAGCGCAACGCGGCAGGGCGTACATATTGATAGTTGCTCTATCTCGCTCGCACATCATCCGTCCCGCTCACACATTGTGATATATATTGTACTAGCTGTACGACTTGTTAATATTTGTACTTAAGGTTAGCGTTTCCAAAATACGAGTAAATGAGGTCACCTCAGTTCACATCAGCACTTGACAGTGAATACTGCTCTCTGCCATCTGAAGTATCATTTAACCTCTCGCTGATACAATGCTAAAAAATTAAGCATCGATTTAAATAATTGTCGTCTCATTTTAGTGAGTAAATAACTCCTAACGTTAATTTACGAGACGACATAAGACTAGCTCTTTTCAATGTTGCTTTAATGCTCAACGCGTAATGGGAGCTCCTCCTAATCTATTTCCTGTAAAAAGCACGTTGCCAAACCTGAACGCGGCGTTTTCAATTATAACTTCATAGCGTTTCTAGTTGGAAACGCTTCAAAATTTATTATACCTACATTACGTCATTGCTGATATTCCTTTGTCTACGGGTCGTTTGGTATCATATTTTTACCACGTTATGATTTTAACGTTTCAAATAGTTGTTGATCCTTATTTAAATAATAGCTCACTAAAAAGTCGTAAGAATTTAGTAAATATTTGAAAATCCAATTAAAATCGTTCATACACATCAGCTGTCGTTTCTCTCTTTATATATCCACCAAGTTTACCCGAAGCTGAATACCTTGGTGTTTGGGTTGTTATTTGTGCGTAATCGTGAAAATTACTTTCATCCAGTGAGTAACTATTCTTACCTATAATGGTTTTCTTAGAAAGAAGGCACTCATCAGCTTGTTTCTTAGAAACTCATCATCTTTTGGTTCTGTAATAGAAACAGAAAGGAACTCCAGTAGCTTATTGACCCATTCTGAGTGACTATAATACTGTTACATGCCGTCAAAGATAATTTTAAAAAAGATTAGGGAATCCTTTGTGTTTTGAAATTGTAACATGCTATTGTTTTTCTACTTGTTTTATAACCATCATTAGCGTCGAACTAATCCCTATTGTCATTGTTTTCGACTTTGTGGACGTTCGCAGGTGTGCAAATTAATATTTCTTAGAAACTCAGTGTGCGCCTCCAATTTCTTTATACTGTGTAGTTAGTATAAGACGATACCCGAATGGAGGGGCGGGGGCAGTCAAGCGACGACTACGAGGCGAGTAAGACGTTTGTAGTACTCTCGATTAGCGATATAGACGACGGACTTTACGCGTGTCGAATTACATGGAATCGTGCAGTGTGAACTGGTTGCATCCAGTTTTATTTGTATTTGTTTTATACGTGATGGTACAGTTCTAATAAATTCTATGGTAGTTCCAACGGCATTTTTAATTCGAGTCCTGTAGCTCGTAACAATATCTTTGACATAGTTGCCGCCTTACGGGGCTGGCCTCGTGAGTACGCGCCAACTAAAATATTCGTGTTGACACGCCACACCTCCCGCTGATGCAAGCATAATCTGTTATGGGCATCCTTAGGAGTATGGCCCTGTACGGTGCACCCGTATGGTCCACTGCACTTCACCGCCATAATAGGACTTTGTTGTGCCGCGCACAACGGGTCCTGGCGGTGAGGACCATCCGAGGATACCGTACAGTGTCGTGGACGGCGTCGACACTTTTGGCAGGCGATCCGCCCTGGCCTCTCCAGGCGGACGTGATAGCCAAAGTTCGGCGCTCCCGACAGGATGCCCTCGCCCGTGGCCTGGTCTATGGCCAGGCCGAACTCCAGGTGATCAGGACGCGGGAAACCGCGGCCATGATCCAAGCTTGGTCAGTAGAGTTGGAAAACCCTGTTGCTGGCATTGACACGGTGGAGGCGGTTCGACCGCAGCTGTTGCGATGGCTCTCGCGGAAACGCGGGACCCTGACCTTCAGAATGACACAGATACTTACCGGGCACGGCTGCTTCGATAAGTATCTGTGTCAGATTGCGGGCTGCTTGCCTTCACCCCAATGCCGCCAATGTGGCGCGCTAGACACGGCGTTACACACGCTAGTCGAGTGCGCAGCATGGGCACCTCAGAGGTTTGAACTCGAGACACTTGTAGGACCGATCGAATCGCTGGGCGATCTGGTGCAAGCCATGCTGCACAGCGACGATTGGTGGGTGGGTGCGGCCAATTTCTGCGAGGCGGTAGTGTCTCATAAGGAGGCCGCGGAACGAGATAGGAGAGAGATGGTAGTGCGCATGCGTCTCGCGGGCGCCGACGTCAGTTGGGAGCCCGGAGGCGCAGGTATGCGCATGACCTCCTCCCTGAAATACCGCTGCAGGGGCCCTCTAGCATCTAGGGAGCAGAGAGTCTTCACCCCTGTTGACGAAGTGAGTTTGCCTCTCCGGGGCATTCTCAAGCACTTGTGCGCTAGGATCGGTGTGGGCGTAACTACGTTCTGTATCTCACGCCTTTCCTGCCATAAGCGCGGGGCACATGGGAGGAGGGTGGTTTTAGTGGGGTATTGATTAGTCGAGTCTCCACACAAGCCGGTTGATTATTGTTTGGATTGCCTCAGTGGAAAGCCTCCATGATCAACAACGGTCTAATCCTAACAAAAGACCCGGTTATGTGCGAAATGCATTTCCCCCGCCTTAAAAAAAAAAAAAAAAAAAAAAAAAAAAAAAAAAAAAAAAAAAAAAGCATAATCTGTTATATTATGAAATCGGACCGGGTCTTTGTGTTGAAGATATTTTAAGAGAACAAATAAAATGTGTACTCTAAGAATCGTCTATTTTTATAATGATTTCATTAATTTCTTTATTGCCTGGCCTTATCCCAAATATTTTCAACAACACAGTATGTCTTTTACCTCCACGTCTAACATTGTTCGATAACAGAATCGTTTTAGTCTGTGTACTGTGTTGAATAACTTTTTGCTCTTTTATTTAGGGCTTGAAATACCAGTAAATATGTGGTATCGTTATTTATGCTAATTACAGATGACGGTAAAAAATAAATATCGTTATAAAACTTACCGTTATTACTAGTCATTTTACCGGTAAAAAATATAAGGTTTGCATTATTTTTATCGGTAGTTTTACCGTTATAACTATGTTTTGTTACCATCGTCGCTCTCTTTCACCCGCAAAGATTGTCAAACACCACTCTGCTAAGAGCGCGAGTAAAATATTTAGAGTTGTGTTGTCGATTGCTTCGGTAACATGATGGCAACGTCGCTTCAAGTAACGTAAAAACTACCGATACGTATAACTTTTTGTACATACGATTTTTAAAGTTATATTATAACGTTAAAATCATAAAAGTTACCAAGTAACGGTAAATTTTCGAAAATACCGTAGTTCCCTATATTATTAAAGGTAATTGTCAACGTTTTCAAGCCCTGTTTTTAATTATAGTATCACCGATAAGGATTGTTCTCAATTACTTTCCTACTTTCTGGCGTCGCCTGTGTCTGAGATATCGTATATTTTAGCGTCAGTGTGATAAAATCTAACTGAGGCCGGTACTACAATTTAAGGTATCTATACTGACCGTTCACGATAAATTAACATGCAGGGTTACCAGCTCCCAAAAATTATTATTTCTTATATCAAGTAATACGACAGAATGAAAATTGTTGTTTTCTAGGTGAGTTTTCAAGGAATTGTGATTATTTTCGTTGTTTTTGACTTTAATACTTTTGATTGCTGGTATATACGTTTTCGTTTATTCGTGAAGGGACGGAGAAATAATACAATTTCCTGCGGCCGGGCAGCCTGTCGTAAGAGGCGACAAAACAACCCAGAGCCAGGTGGTAGGGTATTTGCTCGTCTAGATGGCTACCAAACCTGGTCTAGAGTATGCCGTTGTAACAACCTTAAGTTGTGTTCCGACATTAGTGGCCACGTTCCAGTCACCTTTTAGAGAGCAAGCAACATCGCATTTGTAGCACCTTTGGCGTTGCGACTGTCCATAGGCGATGGTAACCGCTTTCCACCAGTGGGCCGTCTGCCTGTCTGCTGAACTACTGCAATAAAAAAATAAAAAACCCGTGCTATATTTTAAAATTATAATTCTAGCAGTTTACAAACCCGAGTGTAAGTAAGTGTAGAGAGTTTACTGTGATAAAGACATAAATATCTCTGTGTGCGTAAGACCAAATGCGATCTTCGACTGATCTTTCCGTCAGACACGCACACTATCGTAATTTACGTGTACACATTCAACCATGAGTTTTTAAAAAGGGTGTCATAAAATTCCTCAGTGTGAGTTTTTTTTTAATAGCTGGAGTACAGCAGACAGGCAGACGGCTCACTTAATTTGAAGTGGTTACCGTCGCCTATGGACGTTTGCAACACCAGAGGTGTCATTAATGCGCTGCTGACCTCGAAGTTATGACACCCTTTTCAAAAACCCCATATTGTAGCGCTATAGGACAACCACTGCTGGGAGCTCATTCCAAATGCCCACGGTGTGCAAGAGAAACGTTCTAGAGAACCGTTGCGTACAATAGCGAAGCGGCTCTAGGAACTAGTGATGAACGCCCAGCCGATGGCGTCCGGTGCGGTGGTAAAAGGAAGACGAAGGCGCCAATCTGAACAGTTCCTCGGAACACTCCCCATTGTACAGTCAACAATGAGTTGCTTTGTGTTGGTGACATCTCTAGTATCACAAACGTGTGCTTACCATCTGGTGGGCCGTCAACTTGTCTACTGTACTGCAGCTATAAAAAAATATATGACACAGTTCAGAACTATTAAATTACAATAAATAACCAATAGAAGCGTGTCCGATTGTCGTGTGCCAGCAGAAGTATACGTTTTTAAGCTCGTCTTGTTAAGAACGCGTACGGTCATAAATCTCGCAGCAATCTTGGGTGCTATGCCAAGCGGACGACCGGCTATGCGAGGTGTGACTAAACTCGTAAACTATGACACCGTTTGTTATGAAGTATTAAGACACATTGTCTTCGCATTGTACCTCACCGGGCTGGTACTACATGTCACTTTGTATTAATTTTGATTCTAATGCCAGCGTGTATTAATTCCCTGAGGTAATTTATGTACTGTACGTTCAAGACATCAATATGAATGCTTCTGATATTGCTAGGTGTATCATTGTTAAATTTCTGAATATTTTTTTTTGGATGTGTAGTTTTGCACTTGACCACTGTTTAACCTTATGATGACTGATGGAAAGCGCTTACCATGGCCTATGAAAATTTGTTACACCAAAGGTGACCAATGCGCTACCGCCCTCTAAAGGGGGACTGGAAGCTGGCCACTAATGTCAGAATACAACTCAAGGTTGTTATGGCCGCATACTCTCTATACTCTAGACCAGGGGTGGTAGCTATCCAGGCGGGCAAATACCTTACCACCTGACTGTGGGGTGCTTTGTCACCTCTTACGACAGCCGCTCGCTAAAAAGCTACCTCTTCCAGATAACTTGAAATCGAAATAAAACAGATTCAAATGTGTCAAAGGTAGTATACATATTATACGATATACAATCAATTTTAGCTATATATACTTAGAGTAGAATATATAACACTTTATTGCTCATCAAACAGACAATTTTTAAAAATGTAGGATTACATTGTCATGGTAAAAATATATATATATATTTTCAATAAAATAAAGTTACAAGATCATACAAACAATTACATTGCCAAATGTAGCGCAGTTTGTCGGCAGCGTTCTCGTGGATCGCATTAAATTATACCTTATAACTTCTGTTTTATATACTGAAGTACACTTTATTTAAAGGTAAATTATAATATAAACTAAATGAAATGATTGGATTAACCAATTTTTGCATTAAGTCTTGCTCTAATTACCACCGTTATCTAAAGTACATATACACCAAATTTCTTGTGAATTCGTTTAAAACGTTTCCATTGATTCCTTGATGATAGGGGCCTTATCGCTTAACGCAATATCTTCCAGGCAACCTAATTTAAGGAATATTTTAAACTAATTTAGCGATGTAGGTGTTGCAGAGCATTGGACAGTAAATCACTTAAATACATATACTTAAACTACTGTATAAATTAAATATATACAAACATATTTTTAAGATAAGTACAGTATAATTAATTAGACATAATTAATAATAAATTATGTATAAATACGACGTCGAGGATGATAATAAATATACAATACTAAAGTTTGCCCCGTGGCTACGCCGCGTATCGAACTCTGGGCAGTAGTTTTATTTTACTTACACAAAAACTTAATTCGGTTTTTACATATAAAAAACATACTGTTACGAGTTACAGGACTCGAATTGAAATGCCGTTGTAATTACTATAGCATTTATTAGAACTATACAAATACGTATAACACAGGTACAAATATAACTGGACACAACCAGCACAAACGTAATACACGATTCAATAACACGCGCAATGTCCGTCACTATATAGCTTATCGAATGTACACACGTATTGTCTCGCTTGTAGCTATCGCTAGACTGTCGCATTTCTCGAATGGGCAATGGTTTAAACTGTCCAAATGCTATATGTCTGCTCGACCGCGTCGATGCAATTTCCCAGAAATCATAATCCGCACACCTGCCTATTTATACCTGCGAACGGCCATAAACGAGTACAATAGGCTGCTCTGCACAACAATCAATAAATAAGTAAACAAAAGAAGACAGCCATAAATAGTTTCAATGTTATTAGCTCGAACGTCGTGGGTAAGAAATGTGCTTTGTTTACAAAAATGCAGGTGGCCTAAATTGTAACAATACAATAATAACAAAGAAACTAAGTCCATATAATCTAGACAACTGCCCACCAAAACATAGAGGTGCGTCGAAGTCAACCTGATTTGAAGTAATATAACGAATAAATAACAATCCGGAAAAATTCCCTCGAGTTTCCCGAAATATAAAAGTATCGCATCACTTAAAAAGGACTTAGCTATCGTTTTAATGAAATCGTATCGATATCGGCTAATATGTATGCAATCTAATTAATTTATACCATACGCGAGAAAATTCCCACGGTATTCCCGGGATACAAGATATCGTAGCATTTAAAAAATAATGTAATCTACCGTTTTAGTGAAAACCGTGTCGGAGTAAGAAAATTTTTATGTACCCGAACAACTTCAAACTGCCCCCAGAAAAATTCCTGTGGGATTCCCGGGTTAAAGTACCACTTCAGTACACTCTTCAAAATTACAACTATGAACAAGTTGCAACTGTGACAACCTGGGATTAAGAACGCTCGTTTAACGTCTGTACATTATTAATTTAAACGGGTGCGCGTGCGCACCATGTAGTCTCTCTCACACCTAGATGTCTAATAATAGCCGCTCAGTTTCTTATGACATTTGTTGTAAACGTTTTTTTTCAATACAATCCTACTTTTAAGGACTTTAAGCTAATTCTGGTATTTTGATGCTTTCATAACTTTAGTTCGTCAATATTTATATGCCAATTCAAATGGAGCTTCTTAGAACGGCTCATCCATAGTTGTATATTACCCATAAGAAGCGTAACTTGCTTAGCGTGAGGATCAAACAAAAAAGTTTTACATGTTTTACATGCCCAGCTGGAACGGGCCCTTCCAGCACGCGGGTTGATGTAAGCAGGTGTGAAATGCGGCTCAACACTCAAAACGCGGCGAGGTTTGTGTGGAAGCAGCGGTGCGTTCAGCGGTCAGACGTATACTATGTCACATTACATGGTGACAGATGCGGCGAAAGAAAAAAGTAAACAAAGAGGCGGGGACGAAATAGGTCGGTGTGAAAAGTACATATGGAATTTGTGTAACTTGAACACAAATTCAGTAATTATTTCCCCTCTAAAACTCGAAAACAATAAATTAGACCTCTGTATTCCGAACATAGCTAGCAATATTTGATTTTACAACCTTTACAACTCGGATTATTTGAATAAATCTAAACCTCTACAAGTCGAATGTTTCCTTACAAAATACGCTGAGTCGAAAATTCTATAACTTGAATTTTTTGGCGTCTCCCTTTAAGTTCGGCTTAAAGATGTTCTACTGTATATCTTTTTTTATTTTCTAAACAGCAAGACAAACAGGCCGACAGCCCACCTGACGCAGAGTAGATACCGTCGCCTATCGACGCTGGCAACACCCGGGCCGTTGCCGAGGCATTGCCGGCCTCTAAGCAATTGTATTGTTCTGGTATCTGGTGACTGATACTAGAACACAACGGAATGTCCTGAGGTTATAGTGGCGGCACGTTCTAGAACAGAGGTGGTAGCCATTTTTCTCCAATATTGCTTAATAAGCATCGATGATCAGGATCAAAGGTCTATATTTAAATATGATTACGTGTATTTAACAATAATTCTATGCTAATGTGATATAATTTTCATTGTCTGTGCACGTTAAGGTCGTGTATTTAACATTATTAATTAAACTGACGATTTTAATTTGAATATCTCGGTTGGTAACCAGGAATAAAAATTATTTTAGATTTATAACTCATTGATAGTCGGCTATATTGTTCCTATTATAAATAACAGAATCCTGAATACACTTCCAAGCTAATCATACATATATAAATAATGCATAATATGTGTTGGTATGTAAATAATACGTCGAAGTCTTGACCGCAATTTTGTCGTCCCGTAGACAGGCGGTCGCCGTGCTTCGAGAGCGAGTTGCGCATGGCTTATGGGCACAGTGAAAAGGTTAAAAATATTAACTATCTCGCTATTACCAACAATGTATTATTTATGTCCTTAAAAGGCAATAAATGAACATAGTAACAATCTCTTTTCTTTCACCATATCCCAATTATTTGGGGTCGGCACAATATGTCTTTTCCTTTCACACTCTTCTACTCTGACATACATCTTCTGTCACACCACCATATCATCATATCATCCTTCACACAATCTATCCATCTTTTTTTTGGTCTACCTTTACATTTGTACCCATCTATCTTGAAGTTTAACATTCTTTTTGTCACGTGACTTTCATCCCTCCTCATTATATGCCCATACCAACTTAATCTGAAATGAACATAGTAACATACCAATATTAAAATAAATTCAATTTTTCATGACGCGACGGTCTCTGTGGTTGAATGCGCTAAGCCTTTGGAGCTATAATAGCTCTTTGGAACGCACAAGCGCTGAGTTCGATTGTTGATATGGTAAATTTCGTAAACCAACTTTTCGTTGTTTTGTCTGGTTGTCTGAAATAACAAATTTAAATAATGAGTAAAGCAATGTTTGTGCGAGTAGGCTTATTATAATGCGATCGCCAGCCAGCATCTTCAGTGATCATTCATATAAATTACTTTGTTAAATCTTGTATTAGTATGATCTACATTTTTGTAAAAAAGACGAATAATTATTATTATTATTATTATAAAGTAAAGATGTCTGGGGAGTTTGTTGCGCCGCTTCTTCTCCTTTAACAGTAACTAAAATTGCTTTGGAAGCGATGGTAGACTTTCTTAAGTACTCGGTAAGATTCCATTTTGAAACAAATATATTCATTTTAATTTTCTATAAGTCCTAAAGTGGTCCGTTGAATTTTATTTGTCTGCCAATTATGTTGATTATTACATTTATTTATTAACCGGGACCCAGATCCTCTCTCAGATCATCAAGGACATTTCGTTTATCCTTTATATATAAAAATCCAACTTCGGTATTTTTGTGTCAGCAATACTTGAAATGTAGTCAATGAATTGTATAGAAATTTTAAGATTTTAATAGAACAGTGTCTTTATATACATTCTATCGCAAAGATTCCAAGCCTATTGCGAGATTTAAAAAAACTCCACATCAAAGTGTGGCCGGAATTAGCTGGTCTACTACAAATATTGTTCTAATTGTACAACCGAACTATTGTAATTCTCAGAAATCTTTTATGTAGCTTCAGTATAGATATATGTACGTGCAAGTGTTTCGCACGCGCATAGCGCACCGCGGCGCATCGGAATAGCGCGGTTGTGCAACGGGCACCCTGTCACTCCCGCTGCTGCGAAGGGCCAAGGTCCAGTCGAAATAACGTCTTTCGTAACAGCTTTTGCAAACGCCTTTCACTAACGTAGCTACCACGGAGTAGCCTATTTGACAAGACGTATGCGTTTGCTCCTCAAAATATATCGTCAGACATATTTGTAGTTGTTTAAATAATTTTAAGATTTCAGTTGCAGTTGCAATGGTTTTATGCTTAAATGCTGGTTTACATTTGTAGTTAAGTAAGTAATTAGTTGCGAATAAGTCCTTATCATCATTTGGACGGTTTCAGACATCTACGTATAGCCGGTTCTTATTCGTTTGCCTTACCATTAGTATATAAATGGACATTACTCGTCTAAAGCTTATGTCAAGTTTTAAGCAATAAGAAGGCAAATAAACGAACGATATTTCTGTTCAAATGATGATAAAGACTTAACTCGCCTGTTTCCCAAGTTAACTAGCCTTTTAAGTAATGCAAAGGTAATCAAGCTTTAATGTGTTGTTTTGTGCGTGTTCAGTTCAAATCGCATTATTGGTATTTTATCAGGTATAGTATTATAACTCACATCAGTCAGTTGGTCAATAAATATTAAGGAATACACAAGTCGCCGTTTTCTTTAAATCTAAACTAAAATAAACAGGCCGCAGTCAATTGAACGCTATCGAAACCAACAGTGCGTATTTATTGTTTTGTTATGTTCTTTTTGTATTGTATTTTAATATCTACTATTATGTTTAAATACAATTTACTGGAAGCTAAATTTTGCTTCAAGAAAGTATTCTGCTAACTTTACAATATGAATACATTTTAGTAACCTATATGTTAATTGAGAGGTGTATTTATAATTGATATAACTCGTAACGTGCTTGCAGCTTCTGGTCCAATATGGGACATGAACAAGGAAGACTTATGTTCCCACGCTGCGATTAACAAGTCTACTCGCCAGCTGGTCTCAGCAGCTGATATAAATAATTTTGAACAAGCCCTGGTTTATTAAGTTGTATGACTTGATGATAGACGCTTGATAATCGCTTTATTAGTGTAAGGGAGATTCTGGCTTATGAAGTTACAGCAAAGACACTGTTTAGGTGCTATATTCTAATTATTTTTAAATTAATATTAAGTTGACGTTAGTACTGCTTTATCATTTATTTTTCGACATAAAGCAACAATCAGCTCATTGCTGGGTTTTAAGTATTCTCAATCAATCAATCAAAAATCTTTATTTGCAAGAATGTAGTTTATACAGGTGTTATACAATTGTAGATGCACAGTAAATTCTACCACATAATGGTGTACAAAATGAATTAAAAGTAAAAAAAATACACAAATATTCTAATAAAAGAAAATTAAGCTTTGATAATATATAAGCGATTAATGTCAAGAGAAAAAATAACAAATAAATCACTAAGATTTTCCATATAGATAATAACGACAAGCACTTTTTTTAAGAAATTCATCTACAGTATAGAAACACTCCTTGATCAGCCACTTTTCAAAGACTACACTGAATTTTCTTGAGGGTGGGTACCTTTATAATATCAGCTGGCAAAGAGTTATATATAAGAGGAGCCATGTAAATACAGTTTCTTCTGAAGAGATACAGAGAAGGCACTGGCATCTTTAATTTTACTTACGTCACAAACCTCGCATTAACATTGTTAAATTCTCCGAACAAAGACCTATTTATTGAATTGGATAAACTTAGCGATTTCAATTTTCGCGATTCTGTAGCATTTGAGTAGATCATCTTGGTTTATGTCTATCATAGCTATGTTTTCACTTCATGCACGAGTTCCTAAGGCTAAGGAGTAAGAGGTACCTTTGGAGGACCTCTTCGATAGAATTTCTCTTTTGGAAATTTTCGGCCTTGTTTTGGAATTTTATTACGTGTAGATTTCTTGACTATTATATACTACCGTTAACGCGATCTTCTATAATTATAAAGACATCTTAAAGGATAACTTCCGTGTGAGTATTTAGAATAGAATATACTTTATTGCATAACATTAAGATACAATTCAAGAAGTTTAAGTACAGAAGACAATAGGCGGTCTTATCACTAAAATCAATTTCTTTCAGACAACCTTAGAATGGATTAGAGACAAATTGTGTAACATGTGGGTTTTGCAATATAACTAGAATAAAAAAGTGTATATATAAAATTTTGAAGTGGCAAGTATAAGACAAAAATATACATATATTGATATATATAAATAAATAAATACTCATAGTAATAATGTATAGAATTAGGTACGTAAATATGGGAGAGATGAAGATGTTATGATTGACTTTAGAGCCCGAGGTAATAATCTTTCACGAGTCCGTTGAACCCCTGAAGAGACTGGGCACGCCTGATGTTCACAGGTAGCGCATTCCACAGACACTGCATGAACTGTGAAAGATTTGTTGTAAAATCGCGAGTGATTTACAGGTGTTTTCAGACATATGTTTTCCGATGATCTGAGGTGACAAGTGTGGCTAAGGTGTACAATTTACATATTTAAAACGCTCCTTGAGATAAGGAGAAGCTTTTGGTTTAAATAGTACATTATATAGAAGGGACAGAATATGAGCATTCCGACGAAGACGGACAGGAAGCCACTTGAGTTTAACACGAAATTCTGAGACATGATCATATTTACGCAAACCAAATATGAATCGGATACAAAAGTTATGGAGTCGCTCAAGCTTATTTAGTGTGTTGTGTAGTATGTGTATTATGTAGTAAGTATTCTTTTTCAGTAATTAAGTTTGCATCTTGATTAATAATGTTCTTCCTTGTTAGCGATGAACCGCTTACTATCCAAATAAGTATTATTAGAAGTACTTTCGATAATGGAGATGGTTCTTTTTATCCCAGATGGTGATCTACATGAGCAAAAGCCGCATGGAAAGCTCTAGAAATTGGAGCTATTTTAAACAATGCGTTAATAAACTGCACGTGTAGTTATGAATGGACGCAATATTGGGAAGGCGTGCGGTTGAATCTTAAAAAACAAACATCGGTTTCCTACTGAATAGTGTGACGTCAATTGGAGTTTCGGACAAGGTCGGGGCGTCCAACAATGACGTCGAGAACGTGTTGTTTTCAGACGAAGACCGCATCACTCTTTAGATTTGAACCGCAACTGAGATCTTATTTTGTCCGACCCTAAGCTAGCATACCTATAGCCTGTATTAACTGTAAATTAACCAAACCTCGATCACATTCTTCTTTCCCATGTTATTCTAGCAAGGTTGTAATGAAAATATGAAGGAAAGAAATAAAAATTCTATATTTGAAGAATAAGCGACGCTCTAAATATCATCATTTACGTATCATCTAAGACGGGGATTCCCAAAGTGGTCAACATGTTTTCCAGAGATGGACATAAACGAAAACTGATTTTTGGGGTCGACGAGCTCTAAAAATTGACCCCTATTGTGTATTACACAAGTTCTTATTTGAAACTTTCAAGCTACTGTATAAGTTGTGTTACATGTACCAACTGGTTATAAGAATGACTAATATATTAGTCTATTTATTTTGTTAAATTTTGATGAGCAAACGATGTTAAGATATTCACTTAATCAACTGATTTTTTTTTAAATTAGTAAGTATTTTGCGTATCAATGCGAAAAAAACTAGAGATTTTTAAAGTAATTTGGCTATGGGGGTCTGAGATATCAGTTCATTTTGGAAAAGGGGTCTCTTGCCTAAAATAGTTTGCGAATCTCTGATTTAAGAATTGAAAGTTAGTCCATGAACATCTCTATACGTCTCAATTCTAGGCCAGTTCTCTCATTACATTGTATCGATAACTGAAAGTTAATCCAGGAAGCCTCTATATGTCTCAATTCTAGGCCAGTTCTCTCATTACATTGTATCGATAACTGAAAGTTAATCCATGAAGCCTCTATACGTCTCAATTCTAGGCTAGTGCTCTCATTACATTGTATCGATAACTGAAAGTTAATCCACGAAGCCTCTATACGTCTCAATTCTAGGTTAGTTCTCTCATTACATTGTATCAATACAACGCTTATCTTTCTCTTATTTGGTCGAGGCACAATCTTCTAGGCTTTCCCTTCCTTTTGCTATCTTCCACCTTGCCTTCGATAATCTTAAATAGAAGAGTGTTCTGTAATATGAAATGTTTGAAAATTCTCCCTCTTCTTTTCTCGAATATATTTTACGATTGTGCGTCTGTCTTTCACTATATCCAACATTTCCTCGTTTGGTCTTCTTTTTCTATATTTTGAATGCTTCTAATCTTTCCTAATGAAAATATCTAATACAATAAATATAATAATAGGTTGGGGAAAAAGTCTTTTCGCATATAGTATGTATGAACTTGTAATAAGATTTCTTTGGCTATACCATTTGTATTTGGCTGGTTTTGGTATCATTAAAAAGTTTTAATTTTAAAGAAGACCATTCCAAATTCAAATTAGGAAAATAGGTGATTTTCACTTGTTTTTCTTATTGTTAAAATGAGTGAATCTAATGAAGAAATTCGATACATTTTAAAATTTTACTACAAAAAAGGTAAAAATGCAACACAAGCCGCGAAAAAAAATTGTGATGTTTATGGACCTAATGCAGTATCTATGAGAGTAGCGCAAATTTGGTTTAAGCGTTTTCAAATCCGGAAATTTTGATATAAAAGATGCACGTCGCTCTGGTCGCCCTGTTACGGACAAAATTGATGCCATTTTTGAAAAAGTGGAGCAAGATCGGCATATTAGTAGTTACAATATAGCTGGAGAACTGGGAATTAACCACAAAACGCTTATGGCGCATTTGAAATAAGCTGGGTAAACAAAAAAGCTCGATATTTGGGTGTCTCATGAGCTCACTGAAAGAAACCTAATGAACCGTGTACTAATTTGTGATTCTTTATTACGACGTAATGAAACCGAACCATTTTTGAAGAAGCTGATAACTGGTGATGAAAAGTGGATCACGTACGACAAGAACGTGCGAAAAAGATCGTGGTCAAAGGTCGGTCAGGCTTCACAGACTGTGGCGAAACCCAGGTTAACTCGCAACAAGGTGATGCTGTGTGTATGGTGGGATTGGAAGGGCATTATTCATTATGAGCTGTTACCGCCAGGCAGGACCATCGATTCTGAACTGTACTGCGAACAACTGATGAGATTAAAACAAAAAGTTGAGAGAAAGCGGCCGGAATTAATCAACAGAAGGGGTGTGGTTTTTCACCATGATAACGCTAGAGCTCACACATCTTTAGCCACTCAGCAAAAATTACGAGAATTTGGCTGGGAGGTGTTAATGCATCCGCCGTATAGTCCTGACCTTGCACCTTCAGATTTTCACCTGTTTCGGTCTCTGCAGAATTCCTTAGGCAGGGTTAGGTTAACATCACGAGAGGATTGCCAAAACCACTTGTCGCAGTTTTTTGATCACAAGCCCCAAAATTTTTATAGCAATGGGATCACGTCCCTACCTACAAGATGGCAAGAATTTATCCAACAAAATGGCACTTAGATACTTTAGTCAAATGTAAATAAACTTTATAAAAAAACCTTTTGAATTTTTATATAAAATGCGAAGAAACTTTTTCCCCAACCTAATATAACGTATAGTGTTATCAGTCATCTCAAATGAACTATATACGATCTGTTTTCGTATAGGTTTCCTTCGACTCTAAGTTGCATATTAAACACGTATTGAAACGTTTAGGTTAACTTAGAAATTAGGCTCAATACCTAGACCTAGGGCATCTACTCCCTATCAATGAAATATAGTAATAATATTGTTGTTTTCAAGTTAATCTACTATTTATCTACTTTATATTATTAAGTTACCAATTATAACAGTTCCTTGTAACACTTGAATTACATATATAAATACACATATTCGTTCGTCGATAACATATAGGTACATATTTTGACGGCCTCTGTGGTTCAGCGGGATAAGACTGCCGACCTACGTAGTACCTACACTGCAACGTAGAGGCTCCGGGTTCGATTTCTGGCATGTTAAATTTCGGAAACGAATCTTCTCCGTTATTTACTATGGTCTGGGTGTCTGGGATCTGCCACAGAATAGTCCGTCGTATATTACCCATAACACATGTGTAACTTGCTTAATTTGGAGATGATTGTTGTTCTAGGGCCGATTTATTATATTATTATTTTAAACCCTTATGCCCTTATTCAATACCACACAAAATCTGTTTACAGGGAATAAAGGTATAATTTTATACATCTTATGTAAATTATACCTTTTAATTTTTGGATCAGCTTTGATGATTGCAGGGAAGAGTTGTTTACTATGGCAAATTACTGTAGGATTGTTATTGTTATATAGTGATTGAGAAACAATGTTGCACAGTGATGTTTCTGCCGCTGAGGAAATTCCCTTTAGCCTTGGGTGCGCGGGGCCGCGCCGTTGGAAAAACACCGGCGCCCGCGCATCTTGACGGCAGTTGAGATGTTGCACATTTAATCTCTCACCTTACGTGACAACTGGTAACATCCAGTTAGTTTTTCAATATTCAAAAGTTTTTATTCAAAATAAGTCCCACTCGAGAAAAATTTTGGGAGGTCATACAATTAAGAGTTCAAATTTAAATCTACTTTCTATTCTATGTACACCGTTTCGTTATGTGTTATTGTTGTTAAGCGACAATACTTTGCAGCAGCACGTCTAGCTAAATATTTTTTTCTCCATATTTATCTATCTCGGCTTGTTTTTTTTTTTTAAATAAATACATAAGTATGTTATACAATTACTTTTAGATGAATTAATGGAGTTGTAGTAAACATACTCAATAAAACAAAGACATAATAAGAGGAAAGAAAAATATTATTACCGTCGTAATAATGACAAGACGTACTAAAAATTCATCTTGCAACATAATAGCTCCAAAAATTCCTTAGATATGGAACGATTCCTGTTGATAAGGGCGCATAAAATTACCAGCATGTATAGTGTTACAACTCAAGTCCCGACAAAAACAAAATCCACCTGCATTTCTGAAACAAAGAACATTTATTATCTGCCGGAATTTAAACTAATTGTAACTCTTTTATGATCGTCTTCTTTTGTTTACCTTGTGTTTAGAAAACAGCCCATTGTTTTATTGTACTCTTTTATGGCAGTTTGCGGCCGAGTCATTAACCAGGTGTGGCGGATTAACCCGACTTAGATACGAGGACATTGCATTTGTGCAGTATAGGTACTTTTTTAGTGCTAACTTGATTGATATATGTATTAATTTTGTGTTTTATATCTAAGAATATTAATTATACAATAATTAGTTTAGTTTCCCAAATAAATTAAATAAATAAGTATAAAACGATGACCTGATGGAGGGGGAGAGAGTAGGGCGAGAAACACGAGCAAAGCGAGACCTGTGTACTACAATCGGGAACCCAATAAGTGACGGACTTTGCGCGTTTTATTGAGTTTCGACCTTCTGCATTACGTTTGGACTTGTTGTGTTCGGTTATATTTGTACCTGTGTTTTACGTGTTTGTATAGTTCTAATAAACTCTATAGTAATTCTAACGGCATTTTAATTCGAGTCTCGCGACTGGTAACAATATAATAATAACAGCCAATAAATGTCCCTCACACTCGTGGTCTCGGGCCCTCCAAATTATAGAGGAATCAAATCAAATCAAATCATTTTTATTGCCAACTGAGTGTTTCATAGGTCTTATACAATATAACTGAAAACTTATTACTTAGCTGGCTTTTAATAGCATTGCAATATTAATGTTACTTAACCTATCTCTGTGAAATATCTAAACCTATTTATTTTGGTGCAATATCTTCTTAATTTTTACCTCTCACTTAAATATTGTTGGACTCTGTAATAGGATTTTTTGATCAACCACTCGAATAGTTTTTGTTTAAACATTTTAAATTTATTTTCTTGCATTATATTACACGGAGGAACAGACCACCCCACACTTACCCAAGGCGGATTGCTGGGTTTGACGCATCGGTTATATCGATGCGTTAAACAATGCGATGCGATAGGGTGTGTGTACATATATATATATATATGTAACACGTTGGCTTCGCCCTTGGTGTTGCAAACGTCTATAGGTGTCGAGACGGCAACCACTTGCCAGTACGCCGGCCGTCTGTCTGTTTATCCAAAATTCGAATTTGTATGGTAGACTAGGATATGCCCGCGACAACGTCCACGCTCGACATGAAATCCCGCGGGATACCCGGGACACAAATCATCGCAGCATTTAAAAAGAACGTTAGCTATCGTTTCGTTGGGATAAAAAGTATCACACATTTTTAACCGTTAATTTGCTATCGATCAGTAAAAAAACACATTAGAATTCTAATTTTATTTATCTGGCCATTTTAAACCTTTCCCAGATAAATAAAAATTAGCTGTCTATCAGCGAAAACCACATCGGAATCGGCCCAGTAGTTTTTACGTGAATTGCGAACAAACAGACAAGAAATCTAAAAAAAATGCTTCGTGTTCTCCGCCGTATATATAGTCTATTCCAGTTGTTTTTTTTTAATTGCTTCAATGTACAGACACGGCGTGCTTAGAATTTTATCTATCTTCTCTAATATATAAAATTCTCGTGTCACAGTGTTAGTTACCATACTCCTCCGAAACGGCTTGACCGATTTTTATGAAATTTTATATGCATATTCAGTAGGTCTGAGAATCGGCTATCTATTTTTCATACCCCTAAGTGATAAGGGTTGTCCACCCCTAATTTTTTTTTAATTTTTGGACAATTTGTTTATAATGTTGCATTAATAAATAAATACACCCCTAAATTTTCACCCTTCTACCACCAACCCCTATTTTTTAATAGCGATATAAGTACTTTAATAATTTTCTACTCTGTTTCTTCAAGTTGATTCGAGTTTAGATTAACATTTGGTCCCGAAAGATGACGCTATAATCGGGTTTTAGATTTTTATTTTTTAAAGGCAGGACAACGTCTGCCGGGTACAGCTACACATAAACGGGTCAACTATACAGCTAGTAATAAGATTTTGGAGAGTGGCGATTGCTATCGTATGCTGGTAAAGGTACCAGGGTCGCAAAATTTGTTAGTGGAGTAGTAGTGCGTGGTGCGCGTCGTGACAGTGGATGGGAGGAGGCGAATTCCGCCAACCGCGATAACGCATCCGGCGAGGTTGTCGCCCTTCCGCCGTCACGCCGATATCGCGCGACCCTTTTGTCCCGACTGCGGTCTTAATTCCCACCACGTATTTATTTTTGGTTTTATTCAAATGTATTTATTTATTTTACTAATTAAATATTATATAAGTAGAATTAGTTTTATAAATTATTATTATTATTCATTATTTAATTAACAAATTTGGGGCGTTTTGGTCTTACGCTTAAAGGAAGGGTTCCACTGAAAATAAGCGTTGTGTCGGATATAATTCCGGCACAGCAATATGCTAAGTGCAAGCCTTGTATTGTATTACGTCGCTCTTTCTTCGAATAAAGTTTTTCTTTCTTTAGAAAGTATGCAGAACGTCCACTTAGTACACTTATTTAGCTGCTAGTAGTACCATCGAAATTATGTTCGCGTTGCCATGACGACGTATTTATTTGTGAATTGTGCAATGGGGCATCAAAAAAAGCGAACGCAACGCAATATTTTTGGCTATATTCGTGTATCCCAAGGAAACAACTTCATTTGTCGGGGTAAAAAAATGTTAAGTAATAACCCAGGATATAAGCATATAAGATATCGAGTTTCATTAAATCCATTCAATGTGTTAAATCTACTAGTGGTCGCCCATTGGTCGAAATTCGACCATAATTAATTTAAATTATAAGTTTGAACATTATTAAGGTTCTCTTGTCAAAGACTATACTTCTATAATCGCAGATTTCGCCAAGGCTACTACACTGTTAATTTGACTTTAACAATAAACAAAAGAGTATATAAGTATATGCGCGTGTGTGTCAAATACATAGTAGTAGTAGTAGTGTGTGTATGCATTTTTAATGCATAATTTAAAAAAAATATTAACATTTGTCGCTTCTTCTCTATATGAACTACAAGTGTGCAAAATTTCATACTCCTCCGTCCGCGCAATTTTCGTAAAAAGGGGTACAAAGTTTTTACTTCACATATTAATATTGGTACATGCCGTCAAAGATAAGCGCACAGCCGTTGTAAGCGCAGTTTATTGTCTTCCGGATTTAGGAATTCTTTTGTCTTTTCTATTGTAATTAAGTAAAACATGCTATTGTTTTTCTACTTGTTTTATAACCATCATTAGCGTTGAACTAATCCTTATTGTTATTGTTTTCGACTTTGTGGCCGTTCGAAGGTGTGCAAATTATTATTTCTCGGAAACTCAGTGCGCGCGGCCAATTTATTTGTACTGTGTAGTGAGTATAAGACAATGCCCGAATGGAGGGGCAGGCAGTCAAGCGACAACTACGAAACGAGTAAGACGTTTTCGAGTACTCTCGATTAGCGATATAGACGACGGACTTAAGCGCGTCGAATTGTATTGAATCGAGGCGTTTTGTAAGATTAAATAAAAAGTCGCGGTCAAGTACTGTTAGTATTAAAAAATACCTGTACAAAATGCGATCTAATATGCTAAACCAGTATCTAAAAATAAACCCAACATCATTAGGCGCTAATTATACAAGGTTCGTGAGACTACTACGTGCTTACGTAACTCAATCGTGTGTTCAACAATAAAGGAGTTATTTAAAAAATAATATGTAACACAATACAACATTGACCGTGACACGTTACCAGATGCGCCGCTGTTATTTGTGTTGCTTAACAAATGCATTATTGGCAAAGCGTTTTTACTTAGGCGCCTTTCGCGGTGGTCTGTTACGAACGCCCTAAGTAGATATTAAACCGTTCAGTTCTCTGTTTCAATTTGGATTAATTAACCAAAGAGATCCATATAAATATGTCTTTTCAAGTTTATGACTTTCAACCAATTTGATTCAATTTGGTTCAATCGTTTAATGTCAGCATTAGGCTGCTGCTGACGGCATGACGCTGTACACAACCGATGAATGTTTATTATCAAAATGCACTGATATATTGCATTCTTTTTCATACGCTTGTCGGTAGTTTGAAACCTTAGAGCCCAGTCTCCGCTGTCGGCGGACATATAGATTATATTTATTTTATTTAACTTGTTTTGTTTATGGAAGTATAGGTTTTCGTTTGGCCACTGTCTCACCTGATGTTGAGTGATGACGCAGTCTAGGATGGAACACGCTTACCTAGAAGATACCTATTCACTCGTGACTTGAAGACCTCAAGATTGTATTTGTCAGGAAAAACAGACTCCGGCCAATTATTCCACTCTTCGGCAATGCGCACCAGACAAGATGAAGCGAAACGTTTGGTTCTGACTGGTGGTGTTTCCACCATGTAACGCTGGCGCAAACCGGTGCGTCAGGTTGTCCGATGGTAAAATGGGGATTGTTTCTTTTTAATGCCAGACAACCCCATAATATATGAGGTTGTCTGGAAGAGATCGCTTTTTAGCGATAAGACCGCCCTTTGTACACAACTAGATATCATTTTAGTCTTTAAGTTCATTTTTGTATTGGTGTATAATATTTTTTTATGAAAAATTAGATTTAATATTTTTATACAACATTTCAATATCCATTTATACAATAATGAATACTGCAGCAAACAGACACCAATCCTTTGCGAGTGTCTTATTACCCCTTTGAATTTGAGTGATCTATTGTTGGCGCTAATCTCTTTGTTCACGCCGCCTTAAGGCATTATAAAACTTTCTATCCTCTGTTGGTATTTAATGCGAATTCTTAGAAGCCATTAAGCTGACCATTGAAGGATTTCAAGAACCAGTGGGCGGCATATTGCTAGGAGGCCATGTCAATTTACAAATGGATGAGGGTCGGTTAGTCGGGAAATGCGCCAGTCTGACTGCGAACGAGGCGTTACCTAGTGCACTTTCGTAACCAGCATCTTATAACGACAAACTTTCCGTGAGTTATATGATAACGATTTTCTGCCCTACAGTTTAGTTCTGTTGCATTCAGCTATACTTGTGAGAATTATGAATTACGTATGTGTACTTCTAATAAACTTTGTGATAATTCCAACGGTATTTTCGGATTTACATCCTACAAATTCGTAACAATATGTTATTTGACTAGTTTACTTTATGATGTCGGCGTTTTGATGGATTTTACTGCCAACTACCCTGTTCTATTTGGATTGATACGATGCTGGGTTTTCAAATATTTAAATTATAACTAATAGCCAAGTAGGATGATCGTTACACTCATAAATGTGGAATAGCACGTGGTGTAAAAGTCGTATAGTGCCAACCCTACTTCGCAGGTCAAGGGTACATGTGGCACGATCACAGCGGCGCGTTTTTACTGAAATTTTTATTTAGCTTATGTATTTTTGCCGGTTGGCACGCGGGTGGGCGTGTGCCAACGACGAGGGCATACGACACACATCGAAATAGAATGTATGGGAAAGTACGCGGAAATGTTGGGGCATAGTAATCTATATTATAATATTCAATTTTTTTAGGAGTTTCAGGAGGGAGGGCTAACTCGGACCACCAGATTTCGAAAATGTAATTTTCATAATTTTTGTATGTTATAACATCACTTAAAAACTACTAAAGTTAAACTGATGAAACTCGACACAGGTAGCTTGTATCTCGTGTGTTAAGATATATTTCAATCCGAAATTTGCAATATACGAATATAGCCAATAAGTCAAAAAAATCCGATTTTTAGCGTTATCGTTGCAATACCAAAAACATATTGTCATGACTACGCGAACAAAGTTACGCTTCACTACTAGTTTGAATAATAAATCTGATAATTACTTAGCAATCCACGAACTATGAAGACTTGCTTAGAGGTGACATGCTAAACGCAAGGATCTCGGGGTTCGATTCCCGATAATGCAAAGCTCTCCGTCATTTACTAGTCTTGAGTGTCTGACATCCGAGACAGGGTTGGCCGTTGCATATTATATATAGCACAAGCTAATTTACTTAGATCATAATATATGTGTGTATATCGATTGAAAAAATACTATAATATTGTTACGAGTTGCAGGACTCGAATTAAAATGCCGTTGGAATTACTATAGAATTTATTAGAACTATACAAACACGTATAACACAGGTACAAATATAACTGTACACAACCAGTCCAAACGTAATGCACGATTTAATTACACGCGCAAAGTCCGTCACTAACGTCTTGCTTCGCTTGTGGCTATCGCTAGACTGTCCCTTCCTCAATTGGGCCATTGCCTTATATTGCATAAATGCAAATATGTCTGCCCGGCAAGCGTCGACGCAATTTCTTAGAAATCGTAACCCGCTCACCTAGCTAATGACTGCCATTAAAGATTACAATACACAATGGGCTGTTTTCTAATCACCAATTTTAAACACAAAGTAAACAAAAGAAGTCCAAATGCCAAAAAGGTAATAAAGTGTGTATTTTTGGTATGCAGGTGTGAATCCACTTTTGTCGGCGTGTTTATAGTTCGTTCGCGTTAAGAATGCAGTGAGTCATCAGTGCAACTGCAGGGTAAATGTATATTCACAGTGGTGTTAAAATTCAAACAAATTATTTTTTTAAAGATTAAGTTTAATGAATTTAAAAATACACTTAAAAGTTAAAAATCAAAATTAAGTCATTAATATTTTAATCACTATCACTAGTATTCTCGTTAGTATTTATAATAAAAGAATTTTCTGCAGCGAGTTCCATGACGTCATCTAAATCCCACATGGTATTTTCTTCTTGTAAGACGTGGTCGCAGCATTTCTTCTATCGATCAGCGTCTACTAACCGAATTGCGTCATAAAATATTTTTTGACTGCAATATAACTGTTCTCTCGGACACACCGCATGCATTTGGCGTTTTTTGTACTATGCTGTCCACAGTCACATTTAAATCACACTGTTTAAAATACTTAAAAACATTGTAAATTACTTTTCTCTCCCCATTATGAATTACCGAACCACTTTTATTTTTACGAATTGGTGAGGTATTAATTTTTTTAAATATAAATCAGTTAACACAATTACAGGACACAACCGTCGCGTTAGAAGCTTTGCCTTCAACTGGTCACTGTGAACTTGACCTTGTAATTTGAAAAGATTTGATTGGTTAGGGGGCGGGGCTAGGTCGGCGAACAATGATGACTCACTGCATTCTTAACGCGAATGAACTATAGTCGTATCAATATAATAATATAAAATAAACTTATCAGTATATCTTTCTTTCCAGGTACGCTTTAATCACTGATTTGCAATCAACCCGCCGTCGTCAATAATATCAGCGTCACGTAAAATTCATGATGTTGGTCATCGGTTGTTTTGCTTGATTTCATTGCGTAAGTACTTATTAAAATTGTAGCAGCGAAAGGTAGAGGTTAAATGATACTTCAGATGGCAGAGAGTAGTGTTCACTGTCGAGTGCTGGTGTGAACTGAAGTGAAGTGGTTTATTTTGTAAACGGTAACCTTAAGTACAAATATTATCAAGTCGTACAGCTAGTACAATATATAGCACAATGTGTGAGCGGGACGGATGATTTGCGAGCGAGATAGAGCAACTATAAATATGTGCGCTCCTGCGTTGCGTAGCCAAGCCAGTATTTCGTTGTAGTGTTGGGCAGTACATGATTTTAAAATGAGTTTGTAAGAATAACATGACATTTTGTACTAAACCAGTATAATGTACCACTTGAAATGAGGCGAGGCATTTTGTACTATTTGTACCGTGGCAGTACATTTGTACCATGCCGGTACATTTGTAGCGTAGCAGTACATTTGTAGTGGGGCAGTACATCTGAAGCGATGGTCGTCATTCCCTCGTTTGTACCGTTTCTCACGAATTGTACCTATGTATTACAGAGTCATGTTGTCCCTCTTTGTCATGTGAATATCCGTAGAGGCGTTATTGTACTATTGTAGCTTATGCCTCGTTCCGTCCTTCCTCTTACATCAGAGGCGCGAGTAGTACATTGAGTAGGAGCGCGACAAAATATTTGAAGCATTACTTTTTTAGATTTTGTACCGTATCAGTACAATTGGATTTTGTACGAGACAAATGTACCGGCTCATACGTGTCCGACGCAACTCTAGTTCGTTGTCCACTCCACTGGGATGACTAGACGTATGCAGCTCCCACAAAATATTAAGGGTCTCCCACGCGGCTTGCATTACCTCCATCCCGACTTCACCTTCTATGTCGTCAAATTAGTTAAAATTTCTCTAAATTAAGTTGTCTAATACTTTACTTTCTTAGCAAAAACAATAGGCGGCCTTGGTGACCTACTAAGGCCGCCAATTGTTTTTGCCAAGAAAGTAAATTATGAAGTTTTGTAATTGTTTTCCATATCGATCGATCTTGGCTTAGGTCTCCAAATTCGGGAATTTATTCCCCAAAAATTTTTTGTTTAGCTTAATAAAATTTTGGGGTAGGTATAACAAATCTTAGTTGCTGGTATGTAAAAATTCCAGGCAAACACTAAAACGTATCTAATAATGACGAAGGTCTGGATGTCATGTTACTTGTGGCATAAATTTATCGAATTGCAGGAAATTTCCAAAACAAAAAGCGTTTCACTAAGTTTTCTTGCGCGAGTATCATTACTAATATTTTTCTCGTACACTCCTTTTCACTTTTCTACCCAAAGTTATTCACAAGCAAGAAACCAGAGTTCTTTTGTTGTATGATATCTAGCGAAAATAATACTCTATATATACTGTACAATAAAATGTTCTCTTTGTCCGTCTATATTTAGCTCTCGTATCGGATTATTTATTATTGGAGTGAATTAATCTGTTCTATTCAAAGCTAAATCCGTGTGCTGCGCAACATGCCTTTTACGTCGTCATCAACTAAAAATAGCTAATAGCCTTCGCGATATTAAACGTTCTATTTATGGAATAGGTAGTAACATTCGATATATACATAGCTGCTGCTTGCAACATAATTTTCCTCTCGATTTATAAAAATAGCTAGCAAATGTAATGGACAGGACGTGTTGAATATAATAATTTCAGTACTTGTCGCTTGTCGGGATTCGGGCCTTACTATATATTAAATAATTTTATCTGTATATTAATACAAAGATATATTTTTTGCTACAAAGCAGTACCACTGCAGTTGCGACGCAAGACTGCTGATGTTGTATTTCTTTATAAAGTCTTAAACAGCAAAATTGACAGCCCCGAACTTCTCAACAAACTAAAATTAGGTGTACCACGAGCTGGATGCCGTTTGCATAATCGTAAAATATTCGCTCTACCGGCATGTCGCACTGTGTACTGTCAACACTCACCACTCTACCGTCTTTGTAGTGCCTACAATAATATCTGCCATGAGCTCGATATTTTCAATGCGATGCGTTAAACACATCAAGAAGTTTCACACTCCTTGTTAGTTATTTATTCAACTTCATTGTTTATTTATTTCTTCTTTTTAAATTACTATGTACTCTGTGTCTTTATATAATGCATGCTGTGTTCGCATCAAGAAGGCCAGTCAGCATCCATATTATCTGTGTTATAGTTCCCCTTTTTACGAAAATTGCGCGAACGGAGGAGTATGAAATTTCGCATACGTATAGTTTATATAGAGGGAGGGGTGCAATCATGCATAAATACATTAAGGACCGCTTGCATAACGATCGCCTTTAAATAAAAATTAGTTAATCATATTAAACTGCCTAAATACGTTTTACACCAAACGTATTGACAGTTCTTTAAACATATTTAGCGGCAAATTTTGCATTGCGCAAGACGCTAATTGTATTTAAGGGTGTCAAATGCGTTTTGTATTTCTTAAATAAATTTAAGCAACCTTATGCAAGCGGCCCTAAATTAATAAAAAAAGATCACATACTGCCATGTATTTGACACACACGCATATATACTCTTTTGATTATTGTTCAAGTCAAATTAACAGCGTAGCCTTGGCGAAATCTGTCATTATAGAAGTATAGTCTTTGACATTAATTATTATGGTCGAATTTCGACCACTATTTGGTAACCACGTGTGGTAAACTCCTTTTAATTTCATGAAATATGAAACTGAAGGTGAAATTTTGAAATATATATATTATATGAAACTGAAATTAGGATTGTTAATCTATTATTGATTAAAGTTTATATATAAAATGTATTTTGTTTTAAATAAGTCGATGAATGGGACGTTTGCAGATTTTCTATAATGTCCCTGCTGCACTTGGTATAATGTCAGTGTTAATGATTTTGTCACCCAGATGTAGCCAAGGGCTTAATGTTCCACTTGAGACTAGCTTTTGCCCGCGGCTTCGCTCCCGTTAGTGTAAATTTTATAGACAGATTTATTCCAAACTGTAATCTATCTCTTTGGCAAATTTCATCCAAATCCATTGAGCCGTTTTGGCGTGATAGAACAACAAACATCCATCCAAACTTTTGCATTTAGAATATTATTATATTATATAGTGTAGATGCGACATTATTAATGACATTAAAATTAACAGGTAACGCATGTACAATCGGCCAAATTCTTCCTTGATCAGTTCTCTAACATTTTGCTTTGAACGGCTCATAAAGTTTCGATATCCACGCACACACCTACAAATATTATATACATCAATCAGGACGTTTTTGAAACGTTTAAATTAAAGGAAACAATTACTCCTGTTTAGTTGCAATATGCACTTTGCCGTTTGACGACACCTTTTTTATTTTGTGTTCTGTTTTCGCTTTGTTTACGGATTTCAATATTATTTCCCCGTTGTTAAACCTGAAACAGGTTAAATCAAAGCCCGTCCCTTAAAACTGATAGTTTACTTGTGTGCGTGTCCTTGCACTGTTAACGAGTTTTTGCCAGGCGATTTTAGCCTATTGGGTGGTTCATCGTCGATTTGGTCCATTGTACATGATACTAATGTAGCTAATGCGTTTTTTTTAGCGCTATAGATTGTTAGCATTTGGACACAGTCACCAACACTAGCATAAAAGCAAGGACAGACTCGTGGTGTCAACTGTGACAGGAGCGCATGTTACGCTAGGCTATCCGTGCAGGAACGGAGAAAGAATACAATTTCTTGGTGCCGGCCTGGCGTAAGAGGCGACGAAACAACCCACAACCAGATGGTAGGGTATTTGCCCGTCTGGAGAGCCACCATCCCTGGTTTAGAGTATGCCGCCATAACAACTTTGAGTTGTGTTCCGGCATCAGTGGCCAGGTTTCAGTGCCCCTTTAGACAGCGGCAGCACATGTCCATAGGCGATGGTAACCGCTTTCCATCAGGTGGGCCGTCTGCCTGTCTCTGCTCAACTCATCCAATAAAAAAAAGTACATCACTGGGCGATTTTCACGCTTTAGTATTCTTCCATGTTCGTACTTCGATTTTCTGAATGTCCCCCACATTCAGAAAATCGAAGTACGAACTGACCTCAGGCCTCATCTGGAATAATGTTACAGTTATAGGCTGTTTCACGCAGATGTGGTGATGGGTGTAATGGGTTATATGTGCATGTGATATTGTATTTAATTTTTAATGACCTTACATATTGACTGATAACGTATGTTTACCTACTAAATGTGGTTATTCGATAACGGTGTTATTTTTAACGCTTTAAATAGGACGCATTCGGCCACAGTCAATACCTATAATATTGTTACAACTTAGCCAAAATTCCACGAAGCACGCCGGCAAAAGTGAATGCACACCTATCGGCCATAAAGCACAGTTTATTACCTGCCCGCATTTGGAGTTCTGTTGTTTACTTTGTGTTTAAAATTTGTAATTAGAAAAGCCGCCTATTGTGTATTGTAATCCTTTATGATGGTCGGTAGCCAGGTGTAATTCTTGGAAGATGCAGTCCACGCGGTCGATTGTTGTATCGTATAGTTAGTATAAAACAATGCCCGAACGGAGGGGTGAGGCAGTCAAGCGACGACTACGATACGATCAAGACGTGTGTACATTCGAGGAGTTATATAGTGACGGACTCTGCGCATGTTATTAAATCGTGCAGTTTGTACTGGTTGTGTACCTATGTTATATGTGTTTGTATAGTTCTAATAAATCCTATAGTAATTCCAAACGTCATTTTAATTCGAGTCACATAACTCGTAACAATATTATATCAGTTATAAACTTTTCTAGATCCAATTCTACCTAACCAAAGCATTAATTGTAATCCATGAAGACTAAGCTATCGAGCCATAATGAGAGAAACATATTGTTATATAGAGAAGTCGTGTTCAGTCGTTTGTTCCAGTTTTAACATTGTTCGCAGTCTATTTTTAGTTTCAAAGCGATTATATTCGAACCATGCGGTTAGCCGATCGACATAACGTGTTTAAATTAATAATACATTAATTTCTGAAGCGGGATATAAATACAATGTATGGTAAACATCCTGTTGTTCAATTAATTGGCATGATTGGAGTTTTGATCGTTACCGCACGCTGGATATGGCTGGATGTGCGAAGACGTGGGACCTTATCAAACAGCTCGAAAACAACTAGCTTTTTATACAGCGGCAAGAACTCCAGCATACGCAGTAGACTTTATCCATGACTATATATAACATAGCAGAGACATTCAAGCAAATATAACACATAAAACAAACAATTCATACCAATAAAACTACGTTTTAACGGTTTTAAGCGCGATAATTTATTTGATTTTTATTCCGACGTTTCGGCCATTTTTCAGTAGCCGTGATCACGGAAGACAAATATTTCAGGTGTCAATGTGTAATGTTAAAGTTCTTATTTAGAAGAAGCGGCGCAAGAAACTCTTCTGCAAAATGCCTAGCTCTAACGCTGCCATTCCTGCCTGCGAATAAAGTTCAATATAGATTAGTTAACATGTCGGATACTGGTCAGCCTTTTCTGCACAAAGGAAAAACTACACAAGTTATGTAAAACTATACACGACAGATAGGCGGGTAAACCAAAACCATGGATAATATCCTCGAGTGCACATTGCGAAGCAGCTGCATAGAGTAGTAATTACATTTACTTCTTGTATTAAATTGCGTATGACATTCAAACTATGAATAAATTTATTCAAATTTCAGTTAACATAACTGAAACAGCTCATATAAATCAACCCTCGCATAGACGCCACTGTTCGCTTGCGCGCGCGCATCTTAACCCGTTCTTCTTTAACACTTGGTCGTTTAGTCGTGATTATGAGTTTATAAATAGCTAGTAAATAATACAATGAGGAAGTTTAATATTATTCACGCCATTGTTTTGCTTTTGCAAAATTATTGTTTACAATGGTTATTGCTTATTAGTTGTTTTACCCGGATGCTATACTATTAGTAAAGCTCTAGCAAAAGGGGTCGGATGATGTGTCTAAGACGTTCTTAGGGGGAATCCGTGTGTGGACCTAAGCCGCGACGGGCACAGAAGCCTGGAGGGATAATTCGCGAACCGTGTGTGGGATTCGCTGGATCGGGGGTGCCACGCTATTGCCACTCCCAGTTAGGGATACCCTTTAAATCCTCTGGGTGTTCTGTCCTGCGCCTTCTGCTAGGGCTACGGATATATGACTTAGCCTCTCCGCAACCCTGGCAGGCGTGGCCTCGCAAGGCTATTCAAGCTCTGTGTGTGGTGGGCGGTTTGTAACTCCTCGCCGCACGAGAAGAGAGTTGAGCGCGCGCGGAACACTCGTGCTCTCATCTCGACGGCATGTGCAGGTGAGTAAAAATTCCTATACCCGAAGGGGCCGGCTTACGGCGGCCGAAGGTCGATACCCGCCCTCCGGCGCCGGCGCGTCTACCTTTGGAGGGAGCGAGGCAAGGAAGCCCGCTCAAGCATCCTGATCCTTCCCTTACCTGCTCTCTATGACAAACCATAGTCATAATCTGTTGCTTTTGACTGTTAGAATACAGCAGACAGGCTGATGGCTTACCTGATGTAAAGGGGACTACCGGTACCTATGGACATTTGAAACACCAAAGATGCTGCTAACCTCAAAAGGGGGTTGCACGGACAGAACACAATTTAAGGTTGTTATGACGACATACTCTACACCAGTGGTGGTGACTTACCACCTGGCTGCGGGATGTTTTGTTCCCTCTTGCGACAAGTCGCTGGTCAATTCAAGTGATTTAATATATTCAAACAATAGAAATAAATCTCGATACAAGTTTCGTGCCACTTATGAGATAAAGATCTGAAACACATGCGATCTACAGAGGATATGATCGTGTTTTGTGCGATGAGTGCGAGTTCCGATGACACACTTGTATTCCTCTGTCCCATCCCCTTTAATGCATCCCTCGTATCTCATAGTAAAGGTTGGCAACGCGTTGGCTCCGCCCGTGGCGTTGCAAATGGCTATAGGCGACGGTAACCACAGTTTGGATTTGACCGTATGCCTGTTTGCCAGCTTAGCAATAAAAAAATTGTGTGTGTGTGCAGTTCACATGCAGTAGAAGTGAAACTTTCGATGTTTATATTAATTTTTATTAATATAAACATAATTTCTTTAGCCTAGATCCGTCAACATATTATAATTCGAAATAAACTTCTTAAGTATCACTTTAAATATTTCACAGTTTTAGTCTAAAAAAATATTATTATCAATTTTATTTCGGTCCAAATTGGACCTATGTTTAATCATCGGTCTTATTGACTCTCCAATCTGTGCTGTACAATGTAAAACTCGTATCTCGTTCTCTTGCAGGCCTAGTTCTGCAGATTTATGTGTTTATCTCTTTGTAGTGTCGCTTTTCGCTTCATCGAGTTTCAAATCACAACGACTCTAAAGAAGGTCCACTTCAAAAAGACAAGATTTCGTCTTAAAAATATCTAACAAGATAATTGGGCGAATAAAATTGTAATAAATACCGATGGCTCAAAGTGATCACCATTAACGCTGTTCTTGTAAAGACTTGGGGAATAATTGGCGCGTTAGAGGTTAATTATTGCACATTCACACAATGTGTTGTGGTAACATTATGTGGTTTTATTTATGTTTTAGGGGCTCTCCAACCAAATACGAAGTTTAAAGTAAAGTTTTGTTTTATCAATTTGCAGTCTTTGTTCTGCGGAGAGTTTTGTTTTTGAAATAAAAACAATTTAGGTATATGTATTTGTATATATTGTTACGAGTTGCAGGACTCGAACTAAAATGCCGTTGGAATTATTATAGAGTTTATTAGAACCATACAAACACGTATAACACAGGTACAAATATAACTGAACACAACCAATTCAAACGTAATGCACGATTCAATAACACGCGCAAAGTCCGTCACTAAATCGATTACCGAATGTACACAAGTCTCGCTTCGCTCGTGGTTATCGCTCTACTGCCGATCTCTCCATTGGGGCATTGCTTTATACTACACAGATTCAATATGTCTGTCTGACCGCGTGAATCGAATTTCTTAGAATCACACCTGGCTAATGACTACCATAAAAGATTACAATACACAATGGGCTATTTTTCTAATCAAAAATTTTAAACACAAAATAAACAAAAGAAGTCCAAATGCCGAAAAGGTAATAAAATGTCTACAGGTATGTAGGTGTGAATTTGTCTTTTGTCATCGTTCAGGTCGTAACAATATATTGCATCCATCTGGCATAGAAGTCGTGGACGTTGTGTCTCAAACTGCAGCAGCATGCACCTATTAGGCAATTTTTCGACCTAATGTGCATATTGTTACAATTACCACGTGCTAACAACGGTGAAGGAAAACATCGTGATGAAACCTGCAACTGTGTCAAGCCTGACAACCCGCCTTGCACAAGCGTGGCGGGTAGACTGTCCTTTCCCCTACGGTGGGTGACCTGAACCCAGCAGTGGGACTTTCATGGGCTTTTATTATTATTATTATATATTTGCCAGATGGTAGGGCATTTGCCCGACTGGATGGCTACCACCCCTGGTATAGAGTATGCCACCATAACAACCTTGAGTTGTGTTCCGGCATTTGTGACCAGGTTCCAGTCTCCCATAAGAGAGCAGCAGCGCATTTGTAGCGCCTTTGGTGTTGCAAATGTCCATTGGCGATGGTAACTGCTTTCCATCAAGTGGGCCGTCTGCCTGTCTTGTGAACTCCTGCAATAAAAAATATTTCGAAATTCACACTTGACACTAGTGCTATTTATTATAAACGTGGAAATAGCGCTGTCAGTTACCCTTTCACTGACTAACCACTGTACTGATTTTGCTAAAATTTGGTGTATATGTAAATTCAAGACCGAAAATGGACGTGGGATATTTTCAGAAAATGGGATAGTTTCTAGGGTAAACTTTATAAAATTTTTCGAAGGTAAATAGCTTTTACAAAAACGAAAGTTTGCTTAAAATACAAGGTAACCCATCTCCCTTGCTCCCAAAATAAACCAGGATCCACTAGGGTGGGGAAAGTCAAAGTTATACATCATAATACGCAAACAAATAATTTGAAGTCCGTAGATGTATGTACGCATTAAAAAAGAACCAGCGCTGTTCATAACGTAGTGATGTGTGAACTGCAAAAAATGACCACGATCGCTCTGAATAGAAGGCATATTAGGTAAGAGATATTATCATTATGCGTGTAACGGTCGACTGAGAACAAGTATTTCTAAATTCACTTGTCAGTTGTGCCTAGACTTTCAAATTTACTTCCTATATTATATGTTAGTTTCGCGTATTTTTAGCTTTGTGTTTTTTTCATTCATTTGTTTGCATTCAAAACACATTCGCTTTCTTTGATTTTTTGTCGCTAAAATTAAGAAATTTGCACGTATCTCGTCCAGATAAGTTTATATTAAGGCTTCAAAGACTTTATACAAACATACAAACATATGACGTCATAAGTAAGTAAAAGTAACAGCAGTCAAATAGCGCAGGGTTAATTAATTAATGTTTAAAGGGTTAAAATAAATATTAAGATGTTATTTTAACATCTGTCATTTTATCTATCTATACTATAATAAATCTGTAAATGGTTTACGTTTATACAATGTTTTTAAAAATGTGAAAAAAATTATGGGGTCTATCTCGGACTAGCAGATTACGAAAATACAATTTCAGAATTTTTGTGTGTATGCCTGTCTATCTGTTTGTTTGTTAGAGCATCACGTGAAACTACTGAACGGATCTAAATGAAACTCGACATAGAGCTAGCTTATAACCTGAGTTAACACTTAAGGATACTAATACTACCTAATACCGTCGTTGTCATTAGCAACATGTCATTCATTGTATTACTTCAAATCAGGTTGGCTTCGACTCACCTCTGTTTTGCAGGGCAGTTATTTAGACTATATGGACATTAGTTTCTTTTTTATTATTATATGTAAAAATCCGAATTAAGTTTTTATTAGAAGTGTAAAAACACGTATAAAACACGTACAAAAATAACTGGATACAACCAGTACAAACTGCACGATTTAATAACATGCGCAAAGTCCGTCACTACATAACTCCTCGAATGTACACACGTCTTGATCGTATCGTAGTCGTCGCTTGACTGCCTCACCCCTCCGTTCGGGCATTGTTTTATACTCAATCGACCGCGTGGACTGGATCTTCCAAGAACTATACCTGGCTAATGACCATCATAAGGATTACAATACACAATAGGCGGCTTTTCTAATTACAAATTTTAAACACAAAGTAAACAAAAGAAATCCAAATGCGGGGAGGTAACAAACTGTGCTTTATGGCCGGCAGGTGTGCATTCACTTTTGCCGGCGTGCTTCATGGAATTTTGGCTAAATTGTAACTAGGGTTTGTTAAACACGCGCCATAGCCGCGGGGCAATCTCTAGTACATGTAAATTGTAATAATGTTAGAATTTATTGTTTGATAATATTTTTAACAAGCCTATATATCTCGTATAACTTATGAATAAGGGGGTTAAAGTTTAAACCGCGACTTTCACGCTCTGTTCTTCGTTTTCTTCGTGTCAGAATTCTGGATGTTACAATATCTATGGAGCATATATATTGTAATCAGCAACGCATTCATACATACGCCAAGTAAAATGGACGGAACCCCGTGTGTTTTTATGTCCACAAGGCTTCCCACGTTTTTTTTTGATTTCTTTTTCTATACCATTAGACAATATGTTATTAACGCGTCTGTTTCTTTGAAAAAGTTAATCGTGTAATGGGTTTAATTATAGCTGAGATGTTTTTAAACGCCTGACTCATGTTAATTTGTATTATAAAAGAAAATCGAGTCTCACGTAATGAAAATGTTAATATATGCTTTTTGTTGTTACCCTGTGTATTGTTTTGAGTTGTTCAAATGATTTGGTTCACGTTTTCACGCCTTAACTACTCGACCGATCTTCGTGAAATTTTGCATACGCTTTGCCATGGATACAGAAGAGGACCAGGATTTTTACAAGGAAAAGTACTGTCCCTGAGAACTAGAACGATAAGTGTTAGTCGCGGTAGAAACAATAATTACAGAACAGTTATTTATTTCATTGTAATTGATTGACAGAATTATATTGTTACGAGTTTGCGGGACTCGAATTAAAATGCCGTTAGAATTATTACAGAGTTTATTAAAACTATACAAACACGTATAACACAGGTACAAATATAACCGAACGCAACAAATTCAAACGTAATGTAGAAGAAGGTCTTAATTCATTAAAACGCGCAAAGTCCGTCAATATTAAATTCTCGAATGTACACACGTCACGCCCAGATCGTAGTTGTAGTTCAAATGACGCCCTCTCTCAATCAGGCCGTCGTTTTATACTTCACAAATGCAAATGTGTCCGCCCGGCAACGTCGACATAAATTCCTAGAATTAGCTTGTACTTATAATCCGCAACACGTAGCTAATGATGCTCTTGAGCGGCCGTAAATGACTACAATAGGACAATAGGCTGTTCTCCACAATAACTAGAAACGTATGCCAATAAATGAGTGAACAAAAGAAGACGATCATAAAAGGATTCCAATTTAGTGTTTTTGCCGACAGGTAAAAAATGTGTTTTTACTGATCTAACAACATGGAATTTGTCTTGTATAGGAGTTATACTATTATATATATATAATATATATATACTACCAATATAGTGCATAGATATAGTTATATATATATATATATATATATATATATATTGTACTAGCACATAAAAAGTGGTCTGTTCTGTTCTTTTGACCGGACCCATTTATTCTTATGTATCTGAATCTGGGGTCAGTTTGGTCCATACACCCTCATTGTTTTGAGTGTATGGACCAAACTGACCCCAGATTCAGATTCAGCTACATAAGAATAGATGCATTTGGTCAAAAGTAGAGACCACTTTTTTGTGGGCCTGTGTTATGTATGCCACTCTGAGTCACCTATATTCCAGCCATAGGTTGTCTGGAAGAGATCGCTTTTTAGCGATAACCACACCACCCTTTGTACGCAATTAGAATAGTATACTAGTTTGTAGGTTTTCTTTAATGTTGTACCATGAAGAGATATACAGAGCAACTATTCACACGGGTTATCTGACATTAAATTTTTTAGACTATCCCAATAAGTAAACTATCCCATTTTCCGGGATAAAAAGTGTCCTATGTCCATTCTTCATGTTGATACTACTTACGTGTCAATTTTCAGCAAAAACGGTTACTCAGTTTTTCCGTGAGAGCGTATCAAACGGAGTTACTTTCGCATTTGTGATATGAAAAAGTATGGTTTGCAATTGAATTTTTCTTGTAGTTATGTTTGTTTATTTGGCACGCCCTCGCACTCCAGTCAGTCAATAGCATTTTCTATTTTTATACGACGAGAGTGTCAGTCACGCGGCGCGGCCGTGTCAGCCGGCCCAGCCTTGGCTATGTATAGAATATATGCGAATAAAACGATTTATTGTATTCCACCAGATATCGTTCAATACACGTGTCTAGTTGAGCGTGAAGAAACGCAGATGCAATGGTTATAAGTAGTCAAATCAAATTGAGATACTTTTTGTAAACTTCAGAACGTTGTGTCGTCGTAGATTTTGGACGAGCATAGACTTATGACGTCATAAATAGGTACAAGTAAAATGAATCAAATAGCCTATTAATTCTATTGTTTGTTAACCAACTTCCAAAATGAGGAGGTTCCCAATGCGACTGAATATTTCTTTTTTGTATATTTGTTACGCGATTTCTCCATCAACTGTGGACCGATTTTCAAAATTATTTTTCGCAAAATGTACTCTTGAAGTTGTCCCATTGTCACCAAGTCAGAATCTGATGAGTGGATCCCAGGGAAATCGTGAGCAACCCTTCATGAAGAGCGCCGAGCGCCTACACTCTTCGAAAAGCAAAATCACATACGCGTGCCAGTAGTGTAATTTCTACAGGCGCATGATATATTATTTCTAAAGCTATTGAAGTATTACTGCAATTAAAAGGTGGAGAATATATTTTTAACAATAAAAATATATAATAAAACTACGTTTTAACGGGTTTAAGCGCGGTAATTTATTTGATTTTTGTTATTCCGACGTTTCGACCACTTTTCAGTGGATATTTATTTTTCCATCCACCCATTTTAATATTATATAAAATTATTAGAGCTAGGCATGTTTGCTGAAGAGTTTCTTGCGCCGCTTCTTCTCTTCAAGCCACAACATGTCAAAGCGGTGGTAAATTAGATTAGGCTCCCATAGAATAAATAATAAGCATAAACAAAATTAAAACTAAACAATTATAATGAACTAGTTGGAGGTAGGCTAAATAAAACTTTAACAATACTCGTTGACACTTAACATCTTTGTCTTCCGTGATCACGGCCACTGAAAAGTGACCGAAACGTCGGAATAACAAAAATCAAATAAATTACCGCGCTAAAAACCGTAAAAACGTAGTTTTCTTATGCATACAAGTCGCGAAAACTTAGAAAAAAATACATAGTTTGAAGTTGGTTTTGTTGTTGTTAATAAAAAAATATCTAAAATTATTCTATCACCTTATTGTTTATAAGATGTTTTTTCTCGCTTGTTCTTTTATATGTCATTTTTTTATAATTTATTATAACATGTATCCGCATCTCTACTGGAAGGGGTGATTCCCTCCTCCTAGTCCTGGGAATTGTGAAGAGGCTTCTCCGCAGCACCGCACCTGCTAACGAAAATCATATTTCGTGTACATATAATAGTGACAGGCGAGTAAATTGAATAACATTCAGCTTTGTACTATAAATTGTTATAGTGAGCACGTATGTATAACATGCATTTCCGGTGTCCATCTATAAATATATTCATCTATCTATCTATAAATATAATAATCCTGTTCGGGGTGTAGGGTTTGTATAATTTATTCGATGGATAAACTTTTATATGATGATTGAAAAATCGGCCTTAAAAAAACATTCTAAACTGATAAATAAATAGTTTTCTATTAATAAATAACTTTTGGCTTTGTGCAGCAACAACAGGAAATATTTTATTTTATTTGGGGGGCTAACAGCTATAATAATATTAATTAGAAAGAAGCTAGATCAAGAGAAGCTATTAATAAGCCTCCACAGACGACAGTAAAAAAATAGGAAAATTAAATTAAACAAAGAAACAATTTAAAATGTGCATAGGTATAAGGTACTTAAATTGATAAATCCGAGTTTGAATTTGAATATATTGTTACGAGCTACAGGACTCGAATTAAAAATGCCATTGGAACTACTATAGAATTTATTAGAACTGTACAAACACGTATAAAACAAATACAAATAAAACTGGATGCAACCAGTTCACACTGCACGATTCAATACAATTAGAACGCACAAAGTCCGTCGTTTATATCGCTAATCGAAAGTACTAGAAAACGTCTTACTCGCATCGTGGTCGTCGCTTCACTCCCTCCCCTTCATTCGGGCCTCGTCTTATACTAACTACACAGTACAAAGGAATTGGAGGCGCACACAAGGTTTCTAAGATATTTAATTTGCACACCTACGAACGTCCACAAAGTTGAATATAATAACAATAGGGATTATAGTTCGACGCTAATGATGGTTATAAAACAAGTAAAAAGACAATAGCATGTTTTTCTTAACTACAAATTCAAAAGACAAAGGATTCTCTAATCCGAGAAAGGACAATAAGCTGCTCTTACAATATAGGCTGTGCGTCTTATCTTTGACGGTATGTAACAATATCATTTATTTCGCGAAATCTTTCGTAATAATAGGAGCGGAAGTACGGTCGGTTTTCCGAAGTTTGGCTTGCGTTACTCTGCTTTATGGGTCGTTACGAGGCTTAGCGTCAGGGTTTTATTTATACTTCATCCAGTATATAAGATCAAAGTGTTATTTATTGTAGTGTTCAAGGTACATATTCATGATGTCTCATTATGTTTTTTCGGTACTAAATATAATTAATAAATTGTCATCTTCCTGTCTTATATAAACTATGGAGTGTTTTGTGCTTTGCTGATTAATAATTAATTGACTTGTTTAAAATTTAAATTTTATTTTATTTTCGCAACTAGTACACAAAAAGCCATAACATGTTGCGAAGCGGTGGTTAATTAGATTAGGCTCCCACAGAATAAATACAACCATAAACATAAATTAAATCATTAAACTTGACAAGTTGGGGGCAGGCTAAATGATAACTTTTTAACATTACTCTACTCTAACATTATCATGGCTACTGGTCGAAACGTCAAAATAAAATGCCTCGTTTAAAACCCATTGAAATGTAGTTTTAATTTTTGTTAAAACTTGATTTATCTTTTTCTTTTGTTTGTGGTAGTGTGTATCTATCTATCCGTGCAGAAACGGAGGATGGCTACCAACCCTGATCAAGAGTAAGCGGTCATAGCAACCTTCACTTGTATTCCTGCATTAGTGGCCAGGTTCCAGTCTCCCTTTAGAGAGCGGTAGCACATTGGCAGCACTTTTGGTGTTACAAATGTCTATAGGCGACGGTAACCGCTTTCCACCTGGTGGATCGTCTGCCTGTCTATTGAACTCATGCAATAAAAAAAATGTGTTCAGACTCAAGTATTTGTGCATAATATTATAACTTTAAAACAAATCGGCATCGAGCTGAAGCAAGCAAGAGGGTGAATGGCCTGAGCGGATTATTGTCCACAACGACGATTTTTAAAACTCGCGTTAGACCATTTATTTTTGCCTACAATATTACTGATATTGTTATCAACAAGGCACTTAAATAATAACAGCCCATAAACATTCTGCTGCTGGGTTTGGGCCTCCCAACTATAGGAGAATGGATAGTATGCCCACCACGATTGTCCAAGCCGGATTGGACGGTTTGACACATAGGTTATCTCGATATTTACCTTCACCGTTAGCACGTGGTAATTGTAAGAATATGCACATTCAGAAAACTGCCTAAACGGTAAGGATTGGAACCGGGTGAGTTTGGGATGCTAGAATCGACTTGAACAAGGCACTTAAATCGCAAAAAATTCATAAGAAGATATAGAAATTTAAAAAAAAAAGAGGTTGCAGACAGTGGTACGGATGGGTGATCACACGCTTAGCCTTAGAGGCTTACACGAGCAAAACTTAGAGGTGTATGGCCGGAATTAATTTATTAGGTTATGTAAGCATGACCGTGTGTAAAATAATAGGTAATATATTTACAATGACGGTAGTCAAAAGGTAGTACGTTAGATAAAGAGATAAGAACATCGAATGTTGTTGCGTTATTCTCAACTTTTCCTTCAAACATTTTTAAAACCAAGAATTCGTTGGTTACCGTCACAACATTGAAGTTACCAGTCTCCCAAACATTATACGATTTATTCGAATATACATAAAAATCTGTCGTCTTCAAAATTAGCTCCATAATCAGGCTCATTTAAATTGATAACAGAAGCTAAATTATTTGTAATACCGACAGCAATGACCTTAGTAAGTGGTCAAAGTACTCTAACAAAAAGTCTGCGACGTGTAAGTGTTTAATATAAGCGTATATTATTATATAATAAGTAGTTGGAATTAAATTGCTAATTATGTATCTATTTTCAACTTAATTACGTTTTATTACTGTGTACTGAAAAATACATTACAATAAAATATTCATGAAACTTGAATAAAGGCAAGGCCCGTTCGTTGTGATAATCATAGCCAAGTTCTATGCGATGAAATCCATCTTTGTGTGATAGAAAATAACAGAGGTAGAATATATGAAACTCAATAACAGGCCACTCCATCTATGATTGAAGCAAACTGATATGAGTATGATACGATATAAGGAAAATCTTGACCTGAAATATTGAAGACTACTGAAAATAGAATATTAAAATAAAACTACAGCAATTAGGAGCTTTTATTGTATTCCACTCAATGTAATATAAATATATTCAAGAGACAACTTTGAAAATCATAAGTCAATAAAAGACCTTTTACTGTTAATATATCTAGCTCTTAATAACTCTAATGTTTAATTTAGCACAGAGAAACCATTCCATTCATCGAACTGAAATTTAATTTAGCGAGAAACCAAAAAAATGTTCTCCAAAAAACTTGATAACGCCAAAGAGCGGAGTAACATTAACAAAACTGGTCTCAGAATAGCTCCTTGTATAACCACCAGGAATAAACTTTGCCAGTGGGAAAGTATCGAACGTTTCTAAAAATAGTAGCAACTTGTTCTACTCTTTGTTGGTCGAAAATAATCTTGAACCCCCTCTTGAACGTCAGTTCTATGGTTAAATTTAGACATAAGTTATGGTTGTCACGCAGACCCATAAAATACCTCGTTTTAGGTATTGGTAACTTCGTATTTTTTTTTAATAAGATTTTCGTTCAAGTAAAATAACTTTTGTCATAGCTGGAATACAACAATGTTAAATGAAAACAAGTATGTTTTGCTTCATTCTGTAATTATGATATGTAATCTAATATATATGTTTAATGTATTAAGGAACAAATATTAAGCTTTTTCAAAACAAGTATAAATTGTTTTTATTGACTTTAATTGAATAAGTTGTAAAAAGAGCTGTGAAGATGATCCATATCCACTGTTTTTGTCATGTTAGGTGCTTTGGAAGTAATAATGGCAGAATTGAAAAATTTCGCTTTGTACATAGACAGTTATACAAACTATAAGTTTAATCATGTTACTCACTAAGAAATAATACTTCAAATACAACATACTTTCTGAAACCCCACATGAACAAAATATGTTTAGGGAGATCAATTATTTCCGAGATTTTGCTGTCCACGTTAACATGTTTACCGCATGATATTCAAATGTTTCAGGTTTGTGACACATTTAATTTTGTTTGTTTCGGCTAATACACGGCTTGAAGGCACAATGTTTTTTTCTATCTCCGTTTCACCTTGCAAAATTCATAAATGAGGCACTATTTTTTTTTAGAATCTCGATTTCTTTTATTGCACGAGTTCAGCAGACAGGCAGACGGTCCCCTAATGGAAAGCGTTTATCATCGCCTATAGACGTTTGCAATACCAAAGGTACTACAAATGCGCTGCTGCTCTCTTAAGGGTGTCTGGAACCTGCCCACAAATGCCGAAACACAACTCAAGGTCGTTATGGTGGCATACTCTAGACTAGACTAGACTTACCACCTAGCTGTGGCACGCAGGAAATCGTATTCTTTCTCCGCTCCTGCACGGATGCAAGAAGTTACAAATAGTCTAAAAAATATTGTACCAGAATGGATAAAGGATATAAAAAAGAGCCATTTTAATTTTTAAAACTGTTGATGCTTTTACAGCCCTATAACATTGCTATTCCAAAGTTATTTTGGTAATATTAACTGAGCTTAAAGGGCCTTTGATACTATTATCATAGGCTTTAGAATAAGACTGAAGAGCCTTTGCTTTTATTATCGCGGGCATTTGAATTGATTAACGGCATCTTAATAATTGTTTTACCATTTAGAAAATTCGCTTAAATGTCAGTAAGCTCGAGTAAGTTAAGCTTTGATCAATGTCTAATATACATTGACGAAGTTTGTAGTTATTAAATTCGGAGCTTATTAAATTATCTTCTATGTCAGCTAATATAATTGAAGTGTTTGCTTATAATTTCAAAATAAATGCCAAAATTTAAGTGAAGATTTAATTATAAGGTTAATAAGCGGCTTGTATGTACAACTTTGCACATTGGGGTGGCGTGAGCCTAGTGAAGAAAACCTTTTTAGTTTGTACATTTGAACTTGAATACAATTGTTTGGATAAATAGCTTCGAAACAGGTTTCAAAAATTTAACCTTAAACGTCAACAATCGTAATCGAGTTAGTAATTAAACTACGAATTACTGTTAATATAAATACAAATTGATCACATTTTATGCAAGTGGGTATGGATTGTTTGCAAATTAAATGTGTGCTAATAATAAAGCAAGTTTTCCTTGATGTAAATGACTCATATGACAAATATCATGTCCACATGAAAAGAGATAAAAATAAAACTCGTGAAGTAGGATAATAATAACATTTAAAAACACTTGCGGTTTTGATATATCATTGTGTATGGGTTGAAGTAACAAGTATTATGGATGCTTGTTTTGAGTACCTTGTGAACGTTATTTAAGAAAGTCGAATTCAATAAGAATGTTCACTTGATTGTCATAATCTGACTCTGAATTTAAGTTAATTAGTTTTTCTTTGTTGGAATGAACATTGTTAATGTGAGATTTTGATAATTTTAATTTAGTGGAAAAAAAACTTAAGTTATTTAATACTTATTGCGACGTCTTGGTTTTTTTATATCGCCAAGGATCGCAACACTGTTGGAGTTACTATTTATGGTTATTATGTGTATAATTGTGATATGTTTATAATTTTTAAGAAGAATGCTTCATCCTAAAGTTTGCTACTACTTATTTATTGGTTTCAGCACTTCACTTTCTTAAGCATACTCATTTCTCTGAGCTCCTTCCTTGCTCAATAGAGAATTATAAATCTTTTATTTCACCAAGAATCAGAACATGGTGGGAATTCACCGTGGAGGTTTTTCTTGGCATTAATACAGGAGTTAACATTATTATGGACGTCATGAAAGTACGAATCCTTCAACAACTCGTCGACGCCCTGTGTTACAAACATACATACATACGTGACGGTTGCCATTGTTTATGAGAGTGCTTACTTAATTACCATTTTAGCAACAAATATCAAATGAGCTACTAGAGCTTGCTTCATTCTTTTTGTTTCAGAATTCTTATTAATATTTGTTGATGATAGTTTATTTTTCACAATATTTAAAACTACGAACCATCATGTTTAAAAACAACGTGACTGAATAGGACACTGACCTAATGCTTTTGATGAAAATATACAAGTATATATAAATTTTGTTTTGTAAAAAAACCGGCTTCAGTGGGAAAATTGTTTATCAGGAAAAAATGTGTGTATCCAGAATTAGGTCCCGGTTACCGAAAATAACTGAGCACGGAATGCGCCCATCTGTTTATAGAGTAGACACGCGAAGCGGGGGAGATTTACTAGTCTATTTCTGTACAGATGTAAAAGGGGACAGGTTGGTGCAGGTTGACTTGAAATATTTTCGGAACGCAAGTGGAGTGACGACAAGTGCAGACAAGTGAAAGGTTGATGGCCTCGGGAATATAGCAAATAATAGGGAAATATCAATGTGTATTGTGTTGATTTTGGACAATGAATCTAAAAATTAGGAAAAACTCAGAGAGGCTTATTCGGACGAGCAGAATCTGAAAATACAACATTTAGAATTTTTGTCTTGTCTCTGAATGTCTGACTATTTTTATGTAAGTAATACCTTTTTGAGCTAGTCCTGACGCAGTTAAGATTATACGATTCGGCAGTTTAGTATAAGCTGATATACCAACAACTAAAATCGTTACTTTTTAATTGAATATGCATGATACAACTAAATTTTTTGTTTTGAGTGCAGTAAGAATATGTTCAATTATATGTAGGTATATATATGCGCGATATTCATTTTTATTTATAGCATTATCTAACGGTTTTAGGCTCTTATCTTTATCATAGAGAGATAACGATATCATTAAAGATGGTTATTACTTTAAAAGTAGCTCATAAGAAAGAATACAGCAATTTAGTTTTATGTCTTGTCGAGTGTAGTTATCGATCTGTTTTACAGTCTCCTCTAAAAATAGCACCAAGGTCTCATACGAAATTGATAAAGAAATCAACACAGGTGTCTTGTTCACATGCTGTTTATATGTATGTATGTATTTTATTTAAATTATAAAGCATTTATTTTAAACTTTAAACATATTCAAACGAATGAACAATCACATCAAGTCTTTGTCATTCTTGAAGACATAAACGTGCTGCCATCGTCCAGTTCCAGCATGGCAATTGCTGGGTACCCATTTCACTGTTTGACGTTTCGTTCTTTATCAGTTTTAGTATTGAATAGGTTTCCATACTATTTATCTCAATGAGCATTTTGTAACTTTGATGTTGTATTCGTAATATTACTGTAAACTACTGGGAAAGTCATGGCAGCGTAATGGCTAGCGCACGCGTCCCAAACCCTAAAGGGTGCGGGTTTGATCCTGACCAGAACGCATGCACCACTTGACAGTTTTCTGACGTAATGTGCATATTGTTACAATTTCCACATGCTAACAACGGTGAAGGAAAACATCGTGATGCAACCTGCATATCGAGATAGCCGATGTGTCAAACCTGCCAAACCGCCTTGGACAAGCGTGGCGGGTATACTGTCCGTTCCCCTTATAATGGGAGGCCCGAACCCAGCAGTGGGACATTTATGGGCTGTTATTATATTTGTTATTACTGGGAAAGTCTGTAAACTATCTGAGATTTTTTAAGTTATTTTTAACTGTCCCTAGAATATCATAAAGCAGTGCTTTGCAATACTTGTAAGCACTATTAAAAGATTGACGATTCACTCTAGGATTGGTTAAATAAATTGTTTTAATTATCCCTATAAAACAAAGCATCATATACAAAATTTGGGTAGGTGATATATTTTTGAATAAATTCCAAAACGATTTTCATGTTCATGTGAGTATATTGAAATATATTATTATCATCATACTTGTAAGATATCGTGATAGAAATAATTTTGAAGCTATTTGACTTGTTAAATATATGACGTCATAACTTGCTACGTTCATATTGTTACAACCTGAACGCCGACAAAAGACAAATTCACACCTGCATACCTGTAGACATTTTATTACCTTTTCGGCATTTAGACTTCTTTTATTTACTTTGTGTTTAAAATTTGTGATTGGAAAAATAGCCCATTGTGTATTGTAATCTTTTATGGTAGTCATTAGCCAGGTGTGATTCTAGGAAATTCAGTCCACGTGACCGAGCAGGCATATTGTATTTGTACAGTATAAAGCAATGCCCCAATTGAGCGATGAGGCAGTCGAGCGGATAATCACAAGCGACGCAAGACTTGTGTACATTCGGTAATCTATTTAGTGACGGACTTTGCGCGTGTTATTGAATCGTGCATTACGTTTGAACTGGTTGTGTTCCGTTATATTTGTACCTAATAAACTCTATAATAATTCCAACGGGATTTTAATTCGAGTCCTGCAACTCGTAACAATATAAAATGTAGATAACTTCGGCGGGTCGGTTTTGTAAATCTGATATTAGACGAATCAACCAAATTGAACCAATATATGAACGAATGTACAAAGCTAAAATAATATGGATCATTTTGGTTACTTTTTTTATTATTAAATAGGTTTGCGTTTGATCATGATCACGTCCAATGCCGGACGATGATGCGGTCGAAGATGGAGCACGCTTACCTAGATAGTACCTAGTCACACCAGACTTGATACCCGGATTCTACTTTCGGGAAACGCGGACTCTGGTAGTGCATTCCACAACTCTGCCGTTTGATGACATTATACATTTTTTTTAAAACTATAGACTAGTACAGTGACGAAAACTTAGTTTGTATATTTTTATTGCCGGCGTTCAGCAAACAGGCAGACGGCCCATTTGATGGAAAGTGGTTACCGTCGCCTATGGACATTTGCAACTCCAAAGGTGCTACAAATGCACTGCTGCTCGCTTAAAGGAGACTGGAACCTGGTCACTGATGCCGGAACACAACACAAGGTTGTTATGGCGGCATTCTCTAGACCAGGGGTAGTAGCTATCCAGTCGGGCAAATGCCCTACCACCTGGCTGTGGGTTGTTTAGTCGCCTCTTACGACAGGCCGCCCGGCCGCAAGAAATTGTATTCTTTCTCCGGTCCTGCACAGATGTATATATTATTATATTCTACCTATAATCTCAAGACTATAAGTAGAATACTGAGCCTAGGACATCGAAGTCAATGGGTAAGGTTCCTAGAAGGCTGGCTACTTTACCTCGCTAGATCGCCATACTGATTCGTTGTCCGAGGTGGGAACCAGTCCTTTGACCTCTTAAAGAGTTAATAAGTCGTTTTGAAATATCTCTGTAGAGACTCATGGTCTCAGGACCCCACGGTCCAAGCGTTTCAACAGCAAACGGCACAAAAATAGAACTCTCACCGAGGGTTGCATGTTTGCACTGCTTAAGTGATTCAGCTGTTTCCATTGAAAGACAGAAATGAACCGTCTAATATCGGCTTAAGTTAACAAGAAGTATATCAGTCGATTAGACTGGCAACTGTTCTATTGTTGTGGTTCGAACAAATCCAAAAAATAGGCCATCGGCCACATGTATGCAATAATTTACAGCTAGCACGAAACGTGCCCGCTGCGCAGGAGTGATTCATGGTTATAAATAACACCGTGAGAGCTATAATTAGTTAACCATACAAAGACTATGGCCGATGTGTGAAGGATGCCGTTCGGATTGAGTCATGTGGTGTGTACATTAATACACTCTTTTGTTTGCTTACGTTACATAAAAGCTTTTTAACATCGCTGTCTGGGTCGATCGCATCGCAAAGGAAAGAATGGTGGCATAAAGTCATACCTTGTCGTACTCCTGTCTGCAATGTCCTTTCGTGCCTAGTCATTTGTGACAAAGGCACCATGAATTTTGTACGTAACTTTGACAGTAAATACATTGCTTTAGGAACGTTGGTAGACGTATGAGTTTTATAATAAGTATCTGTGATATCAAATTTTGGATTAAGTATAAATTCATTTTCATGTTTTCACAAAAGACCACACATTTCTAAAAAAAAAAAAAATATATCATCTTATTTATTAGAATGGCTCTATTAAAAGAAATCTGTCTCAATAAACAAACAATCGAACCGGTGCTTATTTCTATAAAAAATGTAAGTGTCCTGAAATTTCCATTTGGAGATATCATCGCTCATAGCAATTAATGACTGTAATCAATTGTCCCACTGTAAGTGTATTTTAAGAAACTGACTGTATAACTTGATTTTCTCTGAACAATTGGTAATCTTGAATGTTAAGTTTTTTTAGATTAATGTCTAAGAATTCTAGTTATTGACAATGTATTTTTTTTACTATGCTTTTAAATTCATATTACGTATTTAGTAAGTAAAGGTTTTAATTCTTGTTTTATTTTTTGTAAATTCTTCCTGACAGTTTGATAGCGTCTGACTATTCAAGTCATTTTTGGTATTTTTATGCTCTTTATGAATCTTTTTTATTTTATTTATTATTAAAAGTATCCTACAGTATTTCCACAAATTTAAGGCCTAATAATACATTATAACACATCTAAACCAAAAACGTATAGTTATGATCTAGTACAAGAACCAAAACATAAATGGCAAGTTGTTAAACTTGTATTTTAAGCATAATACAAAATATTTTATTTAGAATTTAGAATCATAAATAGATTCTGTTGTATTCAAAAGTCTATGATATATGATATCGCTGCGCCCTTTATCGTGATACAATTTTCGTAATGAAAAATAACATCGTGAAAATTTATCATACGCTGTATCATTAAAAAGATTGGCGGACGTTCGCTCGTTTATATTCGAGTTCACGGAATCGTTCGTAAATACACTATCGGGACTAGAATAGACGTGGACACACACGGGTCCAAATTGCAAACGGACACGCAGCGAAAAATTTATGTACAATATAAAAGACGTAATATCAAGGCTAAGAGGTTAATTCAATTCAAAACACACTTGTATTCTAGCTAAGATTTAGCTGTATATTTATTTAAAACGGCTGGTTCCTATAATTAACGAAAATGAGATATGAATTCTTAAAATTTAGGTAGGTATATATTCGATACATTTGGACAATGCACTTGTGTTTTGTTTGCTTTCACATGTATTTGACGCATATCTTCCGACTTTGTTTATATGGCATAAGTTGTTGTAAATATAATAGTAGTAATTGTAAATACATATGTACGACATCCAGTCACATTCCCGAAAAGCATCCTTTTCTCGGCAACATTTCCTCGTCCACCTTCATTCGGCCGGTTCTAACTAGAGGGCGCTGCGCACACACATGCGTCTCATTAGCCGAGACGAATATTCAATGGCTGCCGAAGTATCGTCGCGACGCCACGCTCGTCGATAAATAGTCCAAAAACCTCGGAAAACTACTGTATTGTGCCGTAAAAACGTTCCTTGAAGTGCCAACTGTGTCCCGGACATCTGGTGTATTGTTTGTTGCAAAACCAAGCCGCGAATCCGGCTGAGATCCTGCATGATTCCTTCCATGGTTCCAGTGACTGTAAGCGTTCATTTCTTTTCTACTTGATTCACTAGGAATTTGAGAAGCGGCATCAGGTCTAACGGAGAATCAGGGTTTGCTCCGACTAAGTAGCCATTCATACCTTATCAACATACTTTTCGATCAGTACATCTTTTTTTTAAATGAATTGGCTATATAATAAACTAGCGGTCCGCCCCGGCTTCGCACGGGTATCTAAAAATAATTTTTTGTTGAGTTTAATTACTTACTAAACGAATTCAAAACATTTCCCCTCCCGTACGGCCTGTACGCCAATGACGCCTACATAAGGCATAAGGTGCTGTCTAGCTAGCCGAGCAGGGTGCGCGGCGACCACGCAACTTTTCTCTAATACTTACATTTTTAAACTCGTGATATCTTTTGAATGGAAAGTCCGAATTGAATAATTCAAAAAGTTATATAAAGGTATTGAAGCAGTCTTGAATATAAAGTAATTTATTTTGATAAGGGTGAATACCAAGATACAAATAAAGACAATTAAATTTTAAAAGTAAAAGAATACTTATCATTGTGGCATACCAAGAGTCGTTAGAATTATGCTGTCGCGACACCTTTTGTAAATAATGATGTGTTCTGCAAAGTCGTAGTACAATATTTTATTCTACCATGAATAGTTTTCGCAGCGCACGCGATTTTAGGTAATTTTTTTACATCTTAGGTTACATTTTAACATTAACATTACAGGAGTTTTACTAAAGATCCCTAATTTAAAAAAAAGTATAAAATAGTCTATATCACCTGGGAATAGTGTAGCATGCCAACAGTGAAAGAATTTTTCAATTCGGTTCAGCAGTTTCGGAGCCTATTCAATGCAAACAAACAATCAAATCTTTCCTCTTTATAAGTATTAGTATAGATAAGATTGTTAAATAGATTCGGATGGACGCACCGATTTATTTAGCGTCGTATGTTTTCGTGATACGAAAAAGCTTGAGAGTTATTTTCGTAGACATGAATATTTGTATTTTTAGTTGAAGCTTTTTTCCATCGTTTTTACGACGAAACGTCGTACATTACATACCGAAGACGTATCTCGGCGTAATTTTATTTTACGTTCGTTTTTTTTTAATTCCTTTGTTTTTTCGTCACATATATCGTGGTATATCTATGCTTGACCTAGTTTCATCATTGTAATTGTTATACCAGTTCAAAATTTTGAACAATTGATGTATATAGTGAATCTTAAGGGAAATTCAGTTATTTTAGTGATGCAACGAATGTATTTGTAGTTTAAGTTTAAACTAGATAGAACTATATATACAGATATAGATATAAATTCTTATATTTACCCAATTTCAATTAATTTGAGTAGTCTGTGCCAATATAATGGTGGGGTATAGTTATATGGTACTTTCTTTATTATGAATACATCCGAATTATCTTTAAAATACATTGTTATTTTTTTATAACAGTCCAAAAGATCACTTTATATTTCAAATAACAAATAAAAGTGCCATATAACTATAGCCCAAAAACGAAAGATTGTGTATAATTCATCTCATTTCATTGATCCTGGCATAAAAGAGAAGAGAGAGTAATATTCGTAGTTATTTACCTAAAATATATAATCGGCAGACAAACACACATATTGTATATCCCCAAATTAAGCAAGTTACGCTTGTGTTATGGGTAATATACAACGTACTACTCTGGGGCCGATCCCAGACACCCAGACCATAGTAAATAACGGAGAAAATACGTTTCCGAAATTTACTATACCAGGAATCGAACCCGAAAATATGGAAGTGAATATTGTCATGTGTCAACCATTCGTTTTTATTTGTAGCATGGAATCAATTTCACTGATACATATTGCATTTAGTTGGGTCATAGTTATATGGCACTTTTATTTATTATTTGAAATATAAAGTTACACTAGATTAATATCTTACACTATCACAATTAACTGCAAATGATGTTAAAGATAAAATTGGATTTGTTTAATATCTAGAGAACGTCTTATATTTATCGCAGACATAAGCCAAGTCTGTCAGAAGACATCATGTGAACATTATTTCTTCGTAAGCGTTGGTAGAGGTTGGTGCTGAAGAATGAGACCTCCCTGTTACAAATTCAATTTTGATCTGTGAAATTTTACCCATGATACAAATAAAAGCGAATGGTTAACACATGACAATATTAGCCTTCATATATTTGAGATCAATGACTATGAACATTACTCTCTCTTCTCTTTTATGCCGAGGTACTTAGATAGCAAGATAACACTTTATTGCTTACCAAATAAACAATTACAAAAATGTGCAATTATAATATTGTCGTGGTTAAAATAATAGGCGACCTGATCGCTTAAAGCAATCTCTTCTAGGCAACCTAACTTAAAGAATAATTTTAACTAATCTGGCGATGTAGGCGGTGTAGAGGACTTAACTTCGATACACATACTTAAACTATTTATTTAGAACTGAAATAGCACAATCCCTCAAAAAAAGTTTAATAATATTTTATAACTAGAGCATTGTTTTATATGGGTGTGGAACAAAGACAACGACGCAAAGAGATCGCGGTAGATTAGAAGCATTTGAGACGCATGGAGAGAATGGAGTGAAAAGAAGAGCAATGAAGAAGTACTGGATATGGTAAAGGAGAAGCGCACAATTTTACAAACTCTGGAGGAAAGAAGGGGGCAGATGTTTGGTCACTTGCTACGACACGACACCTTATGCACGTTGATCGAAGACAAAGTGGAAGCATTCAGCATTCACGGATTAAATAAAGGAAAAAGTGGGTGTCGGGTCGTACAAAGAAGTAAAACAACTGGCCCATAATTAGGGTTGCCAACCATACTTTATAATAACGTATCCTACTTTCTTTGTGGTAAATATATTTTATATGATGCGTAAAATGAAATACTTATATGGATAATTACTCAACTATTATTGATCCAGCTGTCATTGAATGAGCTTATTCAGTAATGAATCTAAAATGGCGAGAAGAAAGGAACAGGACTTCTTTAAATTTAATAAAAATTTATTGTTTGTTTATTTAAGTTCAAATTGGGAATGTAAAGATAGCTTCTAAAAATTTAAGGACAATGAAAAGTTGTTAGTGTGTGCTAGAAGCACACAAAAATAGTATCTCCAAGAGAAGAAAAAAATAAAATTTTGAAAAATACTTTTTTTTTCTTCCAAATACTTTATTTTGTCCCTACTTAAAAAAATGTAATACGTTATTTTTCTCAAAAATAGTTTGCAACCCTACCCATGATAGAGAAGATTGGAGCAGGCTCCACCGACAAGACCACAGCTCTTACGTGATAGATAGACGTAAACTACTTTATAAATTACTATTCTTCATTTTTTTGCCTACCAAAGGTAACAAAATTACCACTATTAATTCACATCTAGAGATAAGTAGGGGCTATAACTAAAATCGATTTTCTAATCCTTTCCGGTACGCGCGTGTGTCTGCATTTAGCTGCGCGCGTTCGAAAATAGCAACTCTGCCGGCGGCGCATGCGCATCCACAAAATAAACAGTTTACAGTACACAGAAATAGATGCAACGTTTCTGGATGTGGAACGGACGGCCGGTTGGCTTTTATGGCCATTTATTTCGGGCACGCTAACCGTTGCACCACTGATGCAGGAGTACGAGGATGTGGCATTAACGGAACGCGACCTCGGTGCCATTAATTTACCTAAGACAACAATCACACGCCTAAAACACACAGTCTTCGTCCTCCCGTGTCCGAAGCTGTCACTTTGTTATTGTTCGCCATCTTAGTTTAGAAAGAAGGAAAGAATGATTTTTTTATGCAGGTTAATGTTAGTTAATTTTATCCTTGCCTTGGGGCTGATTTGTCCCTCCCGGCTGTGGTGAAGGCGATGGTCGGGAGGACGCATGGGACGCAGCAGCTTCCTTCTGCGAGACTGTGATGTCCGCGAAGGAGGCGGCGCAGAGGGAGAGGGAGCAGAACATCACGCTCCCATCCCGCCAGAGCCGGCAGCGGCGACAGAGGGTCGTCCACGGCGACCTCCAGCCGCAGTAGGTTATGGCCGTGCGGGAGACCTGCGGGGAAACCGGATACCCCGCACATAAAGGCCGGGAGAGGCCGGAAAGACCCAGCTCTCCGGTTAACAAATGGAGCCCGTAATCCACCGGCCGCCGCTTTTATCCCTCACGCGGCTGATGGTCCCTAATCGGATTTACCCTGGTAAAAAAATAAATCCTTCCAAGAACGGAGAAAGAATACTAATTCTTGTAGCCGAGCGGCGTGTTGTAAAAGGAGACAGAACATCTCGTAGCTAGATGGTGGTAGCTCGTCTCGTCGGGATGGCCGCCACTTCTGGTCTAGGGAATGTCGCCATAACAATTGTAGGTTGTGTTCTGGCATCACTGGCCAGGTTTCAGCCTTCCGTTCGAGACCACCAGGACAATCAGGTGAGCCGTCAACCGTTCTGCTGTATTCCAACAAAAAAAATGTGAAAATTCTTCAAAATGTAAAAGTTTTTGTTTGTTACAATGTGCTCGTTATTATTGCTAACATATACAGTACCAAGGTTTTTTTTTCTAAATCATGTTTAAATGGCCACACCCATTTAGTCATTTACATAGTATCTATAAAAATTTTAATACGTGTCGTGACGTCACGTCATCATAACTCAATGATATGATACATCCTGTTATTAACATGTTCGTAATTATTGCCTACGTTTTTGACATTAGGGACAATATAGATTTTGTTCAAATCAAAACGATAAAGATTTTAAAATTCTGTTCAAACTTTTTTCAATGTTTTGTTACGCCGTGTACTTATATGATTTTTCTTTACACTATTATAATACCACATTCCATAAAAATTAATTGCAATAGCATAAACACACAATCTAAACATTGTATTGACTACCTAATTGTCTTAAGTCATTACAGAAGACAGTAAACGCATTTGACTTTGACAATTCTAAATTACCTACCCGCAATATTGAATAATCGTTCGATATTCAATATTGCGTAAGAGAATGGCAGACGTTGCGTTCGGTTAAATAAAGTATTTTATATTTGTCGCGGCAACATTGGGCCGCTAATACGACGTCAAAAAGAGACAGCAGGATTAAAAACGGAGCCGTTAAGATACGGATAATTCTAAACTAAATAATTTACTCACAACTGCTATCTATCATTGTTCTATTATAAAGAATCGCATCTATTTGTTTATGTTCAACTGACTTGCCCCGTAATTGGGGACCAAGTACACCCTAAGAAGAATTCTGCAGTCCTACACAGACGAGCGTTTTTTCTGCCGCCGACTACAGCGTATTTCTGGAACGTCAAGTGTCTACATGCGTGGACTGACCGCAGCTTAAGGAGAGTATCGTGTGGTAGATAAGCCGGCGCAAACCCTTTCTCTCATACAACCTACGCCCCGAGAGCTATTTTTTTATCTCATACAATAAATGTTATTGAGCTTAGTTGTTTTCTTTTGTTTCAAGCTCAACGTAACAGTTTCTTAATTTGATTTTACACTGTACGTAATAAAGTTGTTATTAGTTTGTACTGTTTAAAGTATATCAAATTTAGATAGTAGACGAATTAAAGTATCTGTTGAGATGTATAGGAAACAGTCGCCCACAAAAAAGGACAAGAAATAGAGAGTGCTTATTCGACCGACAATATTCTCTTATAGGACATTCGTCTTTTAGGATTTCTCTTTGATTACAGAAATCTATAATATTACTAGCTGTACTCGGCAGACGTTGTTCTGTCCTTAAATAATAAAATCTGAAACCCGATTGCAGCGCCATCGACCGGGACCAATTATTAATTTAAATCACTCTCGAATAACTGATCAATCATCGACTGCCTAGAGTAGAAAATTATTTAAGTACTAATATCGCTATTAAAAAATAGGGGTTGGTAGTAGAAGGATGAAAATTTAGGGTTATATGTATTTTTTAATGCCGAATCATAAAAAATTAAAATAAAAAAATTTGTCCAAATAATAAAAATAAATATTTACGGATGGGTCACCCTTATCATTTAGGGGTATGAAAAATAGATGTTAGCCGACTCTCAGACCTACCCGATATGCACACAAAATTTCATACAAAGCGGTTTAGCCGCTTCGGAGGAGTTTGGTAACAAACACCGTGACACGAGAATTTTATATAATATTATAAAATTCTAAACATGCCTGTACATTGACACTTTCAGTAGGAAAGGAACGCTTTCAGTTCCTTAATTACAATGATTGAAGATTCTTTAGATTGTCAGAGAATTTGAAACTGAAAACGCTTGTCAACAGAACAAGTTTTTACAACAAGTCTTTTATCAGGCCATTCAACTCTGGAACGCACTACCACTAACCATCAAGCAGATACGATCATTACCTTCTTTTAACAGATTAGTTAAAGATTACTACCTCAAGCTATTATTGTTATTGTTTACTTTTGTATATATATAATATAATATGTATTTATTTATGTATATTATTGTACGAATGCTGATTTAGCAACTACCGACTTTTGTTGTCCTTCCTATATTCCATCCAAAGGTTGTCTGGAAGAAATCGCCATGGGCGATAAGACCGCCGATTGTACTTGTATATTAATGTTCTGGATTTTATGTAGCATTTTTGTACAATAAAGTATATTCTATTCTACATCGAAGTTATTTAAAGAAAACAACTTTTGTTATCTATTTATCTGTTTGTTCGGGATTCACGTAAAAACTACTGGGCTGATTTCAATGCGGTTTCCGCTGATCGACAGCAAATTCTTAGACTTAAAATCTGTGCTACTTTTTATCCCGAGTATCCCTCGGGATTTTTTTCTGGGCATTATTTAAAATGGTCAGATTGAGAAAAAAATTGAATTCCAATGCGGTTTTTTCACTGATTGATAGCAACTTTTATGTAATATAATATGTGATACTTTTTATTCCGAGAATCCCGCGGGTATTTTCCCAGGAGCGGTTTTAAATTTTTCGTGTGCATGAAAATTAGCTTATTCCGTCACAGTTTTCATTAAAACGATAGTTTACATTCTCTTCTTTGTGTCCTGGGAATCCCGCGGGAATTTCAAGTCAAGCGTGGATGAAGTCGCGGGTGTATCCTAGTAGAAAATATAATTCCAGCCGACGTAATAAGTTCAAATAATTCGTCCTCTCCTCTGTAAGTAACAAAAATATCTAAAGAAGCATATCAAAGTTTCAAATATTAAAATCAACCTTTAACCTAAATAAAAGTATTCAGAAACAAAAGGTTACAAAGAGAAATAATTTAAAATGTAGATTCAAATTATTTTAAAGCGAGTGAGAAGTACATATGTCTATAATTATCAACAGAAAACATTGCATATTGGGACTTAGGAACATTTACGATTTTAATGATTTTATTTGTAGCAAAAAGGGTAGTTTTAGTTTAGTTTTATATTTATTATTTATTTATTATATGGTTGATATATCATATTAAAATTATATTAATTTGCATTTGTAATAATAAATAGTTATACACAAATAAATACGTAGTTATTTAAAATTAATTTTTAGTTTCGGAAATTTAATATTTTATAATTTTATACGTTTTATTTTTAATTTTATATTGTTACGAGCTACAGGACTCGAATTAAAAATGCCGTTGGAACTAATATAGAATTTATTAGAACTGTACAAAAACACGTATAAAACAAATACAAATAAAACTGGATGCAACTAGTTCACACTGCACAATTCAATGCAATTCGACACGCGTAAAGTCCGTCGTCTATATCGCTAATCGAGAGTACTACAAACGTCTTACTCATACTCCATTCGGGCATCCTCTTATACTAACTACACAGTACAAAGAAATTGGCCACGCACACTGAGTTTCTGAGAAATAGTAATTTGTACACCGCGAACGGCCACAAAGTCGAAAACAATAACAATAAGGATTAGTTCGACGCTAATGATGGTTATAAAACAAGTAAAAAGACAAAAGAATTCCTAATGCGGGAAGACGATGGACTGCGCTTAGAACAGGTAGCTGTGCGCTTATCATTGACGGCATGTAACAATATAATAAAAATATATATATGTAAAATAAATATAATATTATATTTATTTTACATAAAATGTTTAAAGTTAATCCACCTCATGATTCTCGCAGACATCAGGTATTGCCGATTTTACAGCAGTATTCTCCTGTTTTTTTTTTTAATTAATGGAAACAGTAACATTTTTCAACCACGATTTCGACGTGAGATCCTCACACCAACTATAATACGTATATTTGGATATTGTGTATAGTATATACAAGCATGCAGTAAGAAGACGCATGAAAAATAACAATGTGAAGATCGACTACCAATAATAGGTTAGAACGGAGGACTTGTTAAACAAAAATTCATAGCTTTGAAGAAGAGCAAAGAATAGTGTTAAACCTAGCTTAACTAATCTATATTCACTGTGATGACCTAAGTAAGATAGTACATTCCTGGCTAAAACACTAGCGGCTCCATAATCAGCATCAATATAGGCACAATACATAACTGCTGCTGTCACCCAAATCAGTTACGATATAATGTAAAAGTAATCCTACTTCGTACTAATATTATAGACGCGAAAGTTTGTAAGAATGTATGTATGGATGTATGTTTGTTACTCTCTCACGCAAAAACTACTGAATTGATTTTGATGAAACTTTACAATAATATAGCTTACATATCAGAATAACACATAGGCTATAATTTATAAAGATATAGTGCGAATTATCCAAAATATACCGATTTTCCATCACCACGCGGGTAAAACCGCGGGGCGAAGCTAGTAAGAAACAATGTCTAGAAACTATATTAGGAAGTAAAAATTTTGTAGCAGTTAAGTTTCATGGCACTTAATAAACGTAAGTATAATAATATAGTACTAAAAAGAGAAGAGAAATACCCAATAAAAAAGTGAACAAAACCTTGACAAACGTGTGTCAAGAAGGGATAAAATATAAAAGAAAAAACCCAAATCAGTTCATGTTAATATTAGGTCTGAATATAAAATGTAAGATTAGCATGAATTTACTCTGACCTGCCTCAAATCGGCGAAATTTTCATCGATCATTATCCTTAATACGGCCAAAAAGAGTTTCTTAACAATATAAAGATAAGACAAGTTAAGTCCAAGTTACGCCATGGTCTTAGAGTACCCCGGCCGTAGTCCGCCGGGACGCCGTCTACTCCTTCTGGGAGCACGTTATGATTACGACGGAGGAGGCAGAGCGGGAGCGTGACCGGACATCCTAGATCCGCTCCCGCCAAAGGAGGACGCGCCGACGCCGTACGGTATCGACCTTCGGCCGCCGTAAGCTTGCCCCATGGAAAATAGGGGTTCTCGCTCACCACGAACTGGATTGTCCGGGCTTATTGCTTTTTTGTTATTATTATTTTCTTTTATTGTTTTTTATTTTGTTTTCTTTTTTATTCTTTATTTTCGAAGTTTTACAAGAGCCCTCAATTTCTATGCATTTTACTGAGCTATTTCTAAATCTTACTGGTTTATTGATTACATATTTTCTTACTGTCTATTTATATCTTAAGTACTTTAACAATTTATACTTTTGCAGTTTTCTTATATGTCTATTTTATGTCGTTTATACAGTGTTTATATAACTTTATTTATACTTCTTAGCTACTTTAGGGCAAGTGTTTTGCGCGCACTCACCTCTCCTCCGGTGGGGCGCGTTACAAACCGCCCCACTCCGGATTAGACCTAGGCGATGCCGGGGCATAGGGGAAGGTCCCCCGGCAGTGTAAGAGGCCTGTGCTTGAGGCCCCCGACTGCCAGGGCACGCGGTGTTGGAACCGTCTTCCCGCTTTCCAGAAGCCCTGGCACAAGGCGCAGAACGGAACACCCAGGGGTTTTAGTGGGTATCACTAACCGGTTAGTGGCAATAGCATGGTCTTAGAGTACGAGTTGTCTTAGAAATCCTCAACAGGATATGAACTTAAAAGATGTATAAATGCCTTAATCGAGTATTACTAATACGCGCCACTCACCTTGCAAAAAAATAATAATAGCCACTCCTCACCACGTGACGTGTGTACATGTCTCAACACCATCTTAGTTATTTTACGCCCAATTAAATATAAGATTATATGGCATGTTTGTATGATTATGCCACAGGCATGTTTAATATTATACCTAGTCTTGCCATAAATATTGTAACAAAGATTTTTTTCTATTGCAAATAACATTTATAATTTTTACAGTGTGTTAGTTTAATACATAAATATAAAAATTTAAAATATAAAAACCTTATTCGAAGTGGTCTCCATTGGCTGCAATACAGTCCATTAAACGTTGAGGCTAGTTATCAATAGAAGCACGCACTCTTTCTATGGGAAAATTATTCACTGCCAATCGTATGGATTGTTTTAGGGACTCCAAATTATCATGGCGTTTAGAGCAAGCCGTACTCTCTAAAACTGACCATAAATTATAATCCAGCGGATTAAGATCGGGACTAGACGACGGCCAGTCTTCAGCTCTGATGAAGTCCGAAACGTTCGTTTCCAACCAAGACTACGTGGACCGAGCTTTATGATCCGGCGCCGAGTCTTGCTGGAAGGACCATTCTTGGTTATTGAACATGGTGTTGTTAAGGGGCTTAACTACCATCTCAAGAATGGTATCTTGATACACTTGTGCCGATGATTTGATACCTTTTTCACAAAAATATGGCTAAGTCACTCCTTCATAGCTAACACCCCACCAAACCATCACTGAAGACGGATAATGCCCACGTTGCACTCTGTCGACTAATTGAGAAGCTTCCTTAGAGCTTTGAGCATAAATACGGTCATTTTGTTTGTTAAAATGTTAAAAGTTGTTTCGATTTTACCTCCCTATTCTTTTTTAAATTATGAGTTAAGAAATGACCAATGCATCTCTTATAGGCTGCAAGTCCTCAGTCATCTTTTAAAATACGCGACATGGTTCTAGGTGATATCTTTATCTCCCGAGACAAAATCTTTTGCTTTCGGACAGGATTTCTTCGAATTCTTTCCCTTATTGCTTTGACCACCTTTCTCGTACGAACATTACGTGGACGGCCAGATCTTTTTCTGTCACAAACAGAGGAGGTCTCATTGTACCTGCTAATAGCCCGGTACACAAACATTTGACTAATACCAAGCGTATGGAGAGTTTTAAAAAATTACATTTGGCTTCATACCTACTTTGTGTAATCAATCACAGCGATTCGGTTCTCTTTATCGCCCCACTCCATTTTAATATCGCAAAATGTTGTACAATGTATTGGCGCCAAAATGAGAAAACACAATGAACAATCATATCAAAATGACAGATTCCAAATTCAAATGTAATATTTTGTTTCTTTTTAATTGTAACAGTATTTATGGCCAGAGTAAATATAGTTTTATATCCATGATTTGTATGTTCATTGTTCAAGTAATACTTAAGATATCTTATAGTTGTTTACAGTTTCTAGAATAAGTTCACTAACATTTAATTATAGGTATTTTTCTAATTTATTTATTTATTATTTTGTTGTTTTGTTAGGGTATATTATTGTATAATTCTTATATATATTTTGTTTATTAATGTAGTGGTTCAAAGTTGCCTACATTCTTGGGGTCTTGGACATATGAGGTTATGGAGGTGGGCACTTAAAACCAGTGCTATGTCGGAACATGTTTCGGCACAGCGAAAGACTGAGTGCCAACCTCATATATATTGCGACTTTCTTTTATTGTTACTTTCTTATCAGTTTGTATTGTGTGAGTCGCAATTTGAAATAAATGTTTTCTTTCTTCTTTCTTTCTAATAGCTCAAAAACAAAAATAGGAGTTTGTCAATTCCATATTTTTTTTTGTAAAACGTCCTAAACTTAAGGTTCATTTCTGTCTTTAAATGTGGATGAATCAACTAAACTGATCCATATCAACTTGAATCATTCAACGTTATTGAATACCGTCGTTTTAGTTCTGAGTCTTTCAACCAAATTGAATTAATTTGGTTGATTTGTCTCAAATCAAATGCCTCACGAATCACAATTAATATATCATAAACTACATACTTACCATGCCTTATTTAAACGAACTTTCTTGGTGAGTAATTTTCCATTTTTAGGTATCATTTATGAAATGAAGCTTCCTTAGAATCGTTGTGATTTGAAACTCGTGGAAACGAAAAAGCGACACTAGAAAGAGATTAACACATAAATCTATATGACTGAGCCTGCGAGAGTGTAAACACTATGCTCGCACTACCACCGCATTGCATTACACGCACACTTTACAAACAAACCAAGACACACAAAGAGCCTAAAAATTAATAACCTAGGCACAGAAAGGAAAAGCAACACAAATGGCACTAGTTAAGATATATATATAGGTATAGACATAAGGCACACACTGCACATGCACTTCCTCACAACACCAACATGTAACAGAAGCACTCTACATTAGTATAAGTTTAGTATTAAAAATAGAAAAAATAATATTATAAGTTATTCTTAAGGTACACTACAACATAAAAATCACTAAATTAATGTCACACACACAATAACAAAATAAACAATAAGCGTGTATGTGTGTAAAAACTTTCATAGAAATTAAGTTGTAAAAAAGGGTACGGAACTCGAGTCCGTAGAGTAGTTAATAAAAAAAAAAACACTGCTCACACAGATAGAGTTGGAAGTGTTTTGAAGTCTTTCGTTAATACTTCAAATTCGTGTTTTATAGCTTAAATATATTACAACGATATAAATACTATATGAATTGTGACGTCACGAAATTTAGAATCCTTCCACCCCTTGTCACACTTTGTTTCACTTCTACTGCGTGTGACCTGCAGACACACAATTTTTTTCAGAATCTTAAGTCTGGCTGTTGCCAACATCTCGAAGTATTATAGTATTTGATACATTCGGAAAACCTGAAGACCGCTATGGATAGCCATTATTATGATCTATTGACGGCCTCTAGCAGAGGTTCCGGGTTCGATTCCTGACATGGTAAATTTCGGAAAACTAATTTGCTCCTTTTTCTACTATGGTCTGGGTATGTAGGATCGGACCCAGAGTAGTCCGTTGTAATATTTGTTACACATAATACAAGCGTTACTTGCTTAAGTTGGGGAATGGGGATATATACTATGTGTCTTTGTCCGCCGATTATTTAAGATTTAAGATTTTTGTTAATTGTCATTCGGGCTCTAACAAATCAGTCCAAACTTTACTGTTAATAATGAATTTAAAATACGCGCAACCTGACAAAGTGGTTACACAATGTTGGTCGAATCGCTTTGAAGGTCGCATATTCAAATTTATAAATAAACCTTTTTAATATGTATGTAGGCCCCGATCAACAGAGCAGAGCTAATATTGAAATGGTTTATAAAGTACTATTACAAGCTTAAGGTTTTTTTAAGTGTTTGTTATTTTTGATAAGTCGGTATATTACATTAATCGAGAAAGTTCATTCGTTAATTAGCTGTTTAATTTTTTTACTGATTCCCTAAGGGTTAGTTAGTTCACAATACCGCGAAGAAGCAACTAACAAAACAAAAATACTCGAAACTCTTCCGCGATATAAAACTGATAAAAACATTTTCGCCCGTGTCACGCTTAGCCGCTCGTGTGTATATTCTATTTTTAAAACGTTAATATAATTCGCCTCTTGTGTTGTTCACTATCTCTTTCTCGTTTATTCCGTGGTGATGTGTGCGAGTGAAACGGCACGATGAGGTGCGGCCGTCCTTCGCTTGTCGCGGCGCGCGGTGTCGGTCGTGTTCTAAATTTAAACTGCGGACGACGCGCGGGGTGCGCGGGCGCATTTGTTATGTAGCCATTATAATTGCATGTTATTGTCGCGTATATGGCTACAAAGGCTGTTTTTGAACACAATGGAGTTAATTACTAAGAATTATTTTATTCAGTTATTGAGATATAATAAATAAACTAGCTCAGTAACTCATTTTGTGTGACCCGTGTTGTGTTGTTGCTAAGTTGGAAACTCATGTCTGTCCTTTTGCAAGGTTAAGTTATGAAGTTTAAGTATTTTCTTTCTACATTATTTATTATGAAGAAGTTTATAGTTTGGATAAGGTATTTATATTTTATTATTAAACACGACGTGAAAGGAATTTATCTAATATAAAATAAAACATGAATATTTTTTTTATTATTTATATACAATTAAAATTTACATTCACTTTAAACACACAAATTTAAAATTAAAATATACAAATATAATAGAGCCTAGAGCTTAAACAAAAATTAAAAACCATTATAAACATATTTATTTAAATATAGGTAAAAAATGCAACCCAGATCGATGTAGGTGAGAAGCGTTCCCAAAATGCTTCCAATTTGTAGAAAAATGTAGCAAAAAAGGTTTAAATAAAATATTATAACTTCGTAGTTAATTCTTTTTTTTACTACTTAATTTGACATGCTGTAAACCAGATTACATTGCTCCTTGACTAGATTTAACTATAAAATATATGCATTTATTTACTATAAATATATATATATATATATATATATATATATATATATATATATATATATATATATATATATATATATATATATATATATATATATATATATACATACTGTAACGTCTTTTGTAATACCTTTCATAGATTACCTATATTGAAAATAAAACGAATTTAAATTTATTTAGAAAAGTTACAGATACGCTATATACTAATGTACAGTAGTGGTATGAAAATGTTCGCCAGTTTTCTAATTTATTCATGTAACGTTCCGCGAGCACATGATACTCATATATGCCTTCTTGCATTAATCTTTCAAAACAAGATCACATTAATGCACACTCATAAATACTATCACGCTTGTTTCTTTTAGATGTAGACAGAGATTATTCCATTTGCTACGAACACTTGTATACACATTCCTCTTCATCTACTTACATAAACGTCATCATACCTGCACGAGAGATTAAAGTGAACATACAAACTTTTAAATTAATTTAACTAACAAGCTCGTCTATATTATTATAAAGAGGTAAAGTTTGTGAGTTTGTTTGTAGGAAGTAATCTCTTAAATTAATGAACCGATTTTGGAAATTATTTCAACAGTAGAAAGTTACATTACTTCTGAGTGACATAGGCTATATTTAATGCTGATTTATAATATGTTTTAATGACACCCAGCGAAGTGCGCACGGAGCAGCTAGTCGTCAATAAGTTGAATGTACGCGCGAAGAACAATATTGTTTGCTTATATTCCATAAGTTAATTCAAAGTTTCCCATTATGTTATTTTGTAAGTAATTGTAAGTTGCAAGTATTTAATATTTCCGCGAATTTGTCTTGAGTTCTTTTACTTGGTTGAACCTTCTGAAATAATTTATTTGTTCACAATTATATTCTAAGTGTCTAACCTTACAACCTCCTTAACTGTATGAGTGTACTCCGTTAAGACGTCGTGATTGGAAAGAGACAAACAGTCTACTCATATTATTGTTTTTATGTTGAAAGTAAAATGATAGTTGAGGTATTAAAATCCAAACAAACGCTTTTTTATCTATTTTTAAAATCATTGTAAAATACATACAAAGTTTACTTTTATTTAGAATACGGAGTTCAAGTCGATATTGTGCGGTTCATTTTTGTTTTTGGACGAATCAACCAGCGATCTCCATATAAACATAAACTTCTTCTAACTTACTATTAGATAACCTTTCTACTTCAAGAGATGACATAGTTACTTAATCACTGAAACCACTCACAGGCAGTCGTAGCACGGGATTACTACGGCTCCCGGGCGTAGACGTCGAGCTCGTAGCAGTCGTACTACGCCTACGGGACCGTAGGCGGGATTGGCTAACAAAACTTTACATAGTAAATACTACTATGCATTGCATAAGTATCTAATGCGTCGTAAAATCATGCCTTGTCTTGTTATATAAAATTTCAAAGTAACACGTAATATATATATAATTAAAAAATTGTTTACTAGTAGTGCCAGCGAGACCTCGTTCGCCTCGCCATGATGACGTTTTAAACCTTCATGTTGAACCGGGATACAAGCTAGCCGTGTGTAAAGTTTCATTTAAAACTGTTCCGCAGTTTACAAATGATGCTCTAACAAAGTGACAAAAATTCTAAATATTGTATTTTCCGAATGTGATGGTCCGATTAGCCCCCTGATATTTCTTTTTTGTAAATTAATTGACAAAAATTCCACCCCTCTGCATATTTATTATATATATTATAGGTAAAATAGATTAAATTTAAACATCGATTTTTGTGATTTATATTTTTAAATCTGATATTTATAATTTTGCTGTTATAGTTTCTGTGTGTTGAAAGTATATATATAAATTGAAATCAATACATAAACAAGTAATAAGTTTTATTTTATAAACGACCAAACAATATATAAACAAATATTATTCTAAAAATAGCTTTTTCGAATAACACGAGATAAGACCCCCAGACTCGTGACCTCGGGAGGACAAGCGAGCACAGCCCTCAATCCCGGGGCACGCGGAGCTCTAAATATAGACGGGGCCAAAAATAACGGGCCCCCACCTCCGCCGGCTATCTACCCTCCCGGGGCAACCCCCCTTTGCGGACCCCGAAACGACCTACATTCGAAGCGCATACGAATGCATCTATACGTAATAATATTGCTGTAGTTCATAAGAAATTACTTTTATTGAAAAGGACAGATGATGAGCATAGATACTTTTTATATGCCAATTACATAAACACTTTAGCGACCATTGATTAATGACGTATGGGTTCCAGAATGGGGGGGGGGGGGGGTTTGTTTAAATCTATACATATGGGAGTAAATCCTATTGTTACGTAATATTTTACAAGTCGAAATTTAATATTATATACAATATTGTATAAAGAATAGAAGCCCCGGCGGACGTTGTTCTAGGACCCGATCCCGACGCCGCCTACCGGTTCTAATTATGAATCTAAATAATCCCGGGACGAAATCGGTTAAGTCGTTCTCAAGTTATGTGCGTACATAAATTTCTATGTATCGTTTTTATACCTTTTAAATCTTCCTTGGACTTTTACAAATATTTCAAAATTTAAATTGGGGAAATCGGTTCAGCCGTTTTCGAGTTTTTGTGAAACTTACAAACGTCAATTCATTTATACATATATAGATAATCTATAAGTATATCTGATAGCAATGATAGAATAAAAATCCTTGATTTACGTTAAACTGTGGTGAGTTTTAATGAAACCGATAGTTTTCTGACAACGTTTTTTTACTGTTCGGAAAAACGAGAAATCTCATGTATTCTTACATGGGGGTCAAAAATCATCCTTACATAATGAATGAACGGCCCATTAAGATAAAAATAATATCCTAGTTAATATTATAAATGCGAATGTGTCTTTATTTTTGACGCTGTCACGACCTAACTACGCAATAGATCGTCATACAATTTTGCTTACGCGTTTTCAGGAGTACAAATAGGGATACCTTTTATATATAGGGTACCTTTAATTGTTTATCCTATGGGAGCCTAATCTAATATACTTTAAGAGAAGAAGCGGCCCAATAAACATTTCAGCGACATGCCTCGCTCTAACAATTTTATATAAAACTAGCTTCTGCCCGCGTCTTCGTCCACGTGGAATAGTTAAAAAAAAACCCCGATTTCGAAACATTCTTCATTGGTGCTCCGCTCCTATTGGTCTGAGCGTGATAGCTCCTCGATAAATGGGTTATCTAACACTGAAAGAATTTTTCAAATCAGACCAGAAGTTTCTGAGATTAGCGCGTTCAAGCAAACAAACAAACTCTTCAGCTTTATATATTAGTATAAGATAAGATGAAAAAGGGTAGGAAGTAAAATGAAAAGAGAAAATTATCAATTAATCGATCAAGTTGGGGTGTGTTCCGGTGCATGCAGAAAGAGCTCACAGCGTCCTGGGGTTCTGGCAATTTTTGTTTTGCGGGGTTTGGGTCTTAAGTATTAAGACTGTTAAAACGTAATTTTAATGTTTTTGAAGACGAATAAAACAGTCTTACCCTATTTAAATAATATAGATTTCACGTGAAGACTTTAAACAAGATTCAATTAGCTCCCGATAATGTTCATGTAGATTTCTAGTTATATGTACAGTCGCGGAATAAAAGGTTCGTCACCTTAAAGTCTACTTTTGCTTGCACGTGTAAAAGAAACAGTACTGCCAAAATTTGATAAGTGTTACTTTTATAAAATATAGAAATGTCGTGAATAAAGAAAATTGCAACATTGACAATGACAGAAATTGAAATTAACAATAATTTTAAACATCAGAAACAAAGAGGATATAATCATTACGCTTATCTATAATATTATAAAATGCTATACATGCCGTGCCTGTACATTGAAGCTGATTAGAAAAAAAAGAACTAGAAGAGACTATATAAACGATGGGGAATACGATGCAATTTTTTTTAGATTTCTTGTCTGTTTGTTCGGGATTCATGTAAAAACTACTGTGCTGATTTAGATGCGGTTTTCGCTGATCGACAGCAAAATCGAAATTCGTAGACTTAAAATCCGTGCTACTTTTTATCCTGGATATCCCGCGGAACTTTTTCTGGGAAAGTTTTAAAATGACCAGATTATAAAAAAACAAGCGATTTTTTCATCGATTAATAGCAAATTTTATGTAATAAAATGTTTGATACATTTTATCCCGGGAATCCCGCGGGAATTTTCTCGAGAGCGGTTTGAAGTTCTTCGGGTGCTAAAAAATTAGCTTTTTCGGATACAGTTTTCACTAAAAGGATAGCTTACATTCTTTTTTAAATGCTGTGATACTTTGTATCCCGGGAATCCCGCGAGAATTTCAAGTCAAGCGTGGACGAAGTTGCGGGCACTTCCTAGTCATAAATATTAAAAGTCATAAAAAGGTTTTACATCTCTAAAGAATCTTCTTAGACAATATAAAAAATCAAACAACTTTGACCCAAGTATTTTTTTTTTATCAAACAGTTAAATGTAATTTTCTGTGGAACAGTCTGTTCTGTGACTTAATTTGAAAATGTAGCGTATGCTCGCGGAACGTTAAATGAATTAATTTGAAAACTGGCGAACATTTTCATACCACGACTGTACTTTGGTTGTTAATCTAGATTATACCCAGCGTCGAGCCGCTCGCTCCCGCCGCCAACTCCCCCGTCTCCCTTAGGTGATCTAGGTCACAAGTACAGCCTGAGGTCGATCCAAAACGCCCCACGGGACGATTATTTTAGAGTGACATATAAATAGTCCGTTGTGGCTGATTAATCATGTACAACACTGCTGATTCTGTGATGGAAAATAAATCGTTTGAATGTGTACTGCGCCAATAAGCGTTTGCAATACACGAGTGAAGCCAAAGCGTTTCTAGTCTTTAAGATGACATAAAGGGGATGGTATAGAAGGAATGGCTCAGGAGGAATGGAAAAAGAAGGATGGATAGAAAGAGAGAGAAGTGGGCTATCGAAACTCTCACACATCACAAGAAACATGTTTTATTTATTGCACGAAATCAGCAGACAGGCAGACGGCCCACCCGTTGGAAAGCGGTTACCATCGCCTTTGGACACTTGCAACACCAAAGGTGTTACAAAGGTGCTGCTGCTCTCTAAAGGGTGACTGAAACCTGGCCACTAATGTCGGAACACAATTCTAGGTTGTTATGACGGCATACTCTAGGCCAGGGATGGTAGTTACCACCTGGCTGTGGGTGGTTTTGTCGCCTCTTACGACAGGCCGCCAGGTCGCAGGAAATTGTATTCTTCCTCCGTTCCTGCACGGATAATTAGCTCAAGGCTAACCGTTTTAGGCCGATATTCTGTGTTTTGAATTGGTTTATTCAAGTTATCTGAGTTCCATTTAATAAACTTCAGTTCAATTTGAATAAAACCCCTTTGGTGTTGTCCACAGCTGAGATGACGCACGAGGCGGCGGCCGCTGCGGACGGCTCACCCCAGCACACGCCGTCGCCGCCGCACGTCCCCCGGCTGCCGGTCGCCGAGGCCAACTTCCACCATCGGATCATGCAGGTTAGTTCGCCCCCAGCGCTCGGTGCGTATCATCAGACATGCATCATAGATTTCCGTACCGTAATAATTGCAGAAGGCTGCGCAATTGTTATTTTTATAATAATAATAGCCTTGACCGACACCTTGAAAAGCTCTCGCTTGGTGTCTGGGTGAAGGGTCGGATGCAGAAGGCAGCCCTGCTGGACACGGCCCGTATCGTGAGGAGGTTCCTGTCGCTGAAGCCTTAACCACCGGTAGCCTGGACCCTAAGCCCTGCTTCCGGTGGATATCGATTTTTTAAATTTTTTTTATTTATATGTTTTTTATATAGTATATATTTAAAGAAAATGTAAAAAAATCTGAAGCTAAATAAATATGTGAAATAATAATAAAAAAGAAGATACCATATTATAAATATAAACCCGAAACCATTGTTGAATATAAAAATTATAAAATATACTGGGATCGCACTATTATCACTGACAAAACGGTGCACTTTAATAGACCTGACATAACCCTACACGATAAAAATAATAGTACAGCTTACATAATCGATATAGCCATTCCTAACACCCATAATATTCAAACAACCACATCCGAAAAACTAAATAAGTATCAAGAACTTGCAATAGAAATCAAAAACTTATGGAAAGTTAATGCAGTCTATATTATACCAATTATCATATCCACAATCGGTGTTATTCCTAAAGTAATTACGCAAACCTTGAAAATTCTGCATGCCCTGCCACATACACTCACACTTATAGTTTTAAACACACAACAAATATAAGTCAGCAACAGTGTTTTTATGTGTAGTGGGTAAGCGCGTAGATGTACATGAGCGCGCGCCCGCGCTCACTTCGTGTGTATGTGTCTGTGTGTGTGTGAGTGCGTGTGTGTGTCTTGTGCATGTGTGTGAATGAGTGTGTATTGTGTATGTGTGTGTGTAATTATGTATGTAATGTACAGTTTCTATTAAAATAAATATATTAAATCAGTGCTTCGGTGGTCGCATAGTCAAGGGTAAGTAGCCAATTTTATGAAAATACGTTTATTGCATAGCCACCTGGGCCCCGAAGGCTGTAATTGAAATCGGCAATCGACTCGAATTATATCTTTTGACGGCTCAATAGTAAATCAATCTTGATTGGGCCGAGACTGTTTAAATGGGAATGTTAGAGACTATATTCGACCATCTGTCAGTTGAATGAATACATGAATATAAATGAATACATATGAATACATACAGTGGCGAGTGACAGATCTAGGGGCATGTTGTTAATCAAGAGTTTCCATAGATATTGGCGCAAAATATACCCACTACCAGTATGCAAACAATTAAGATATAAATACAACAATGCAATGTGAAAAATCAATATGTTTTCGAATAAAATGCATCGCGCTGTGAATGAAGCTTTATGTGGGCTGTTAGCAGCGACAAGATCCTTGTTATCTTTAACAATGTTCTGCTTAATTAATAATATGAAAAATAAAATATGATACGTGTCTGTTAATATGCATCGAATTTACATACAGTTAAAGAGTTATAGGAAACTTGCTTTGCATGTGTCAGCGTTTGTTGTGTCAATATCTAGTTGTATTGTATTAAATTGAATTTTCAATATAAATAGGTTTTACCTTAAGTTCCATGATTTTTCCTTTAGCATAATTGCCGTAGTCTTACAAATTTTGACCGTGTATATCAGGTATGGGCAACCTTTGACATGTTGAGGGCAAACTTTAGCGTGCAAACACGTTCGCGGGCCGCGTTTCAAAGTACTTAGTGCATTTTAAAGTAGTGATAATATTTTTTGCGATAGATATTAGACATGAAATAATACGACAATGTTATTATACTACAATTTATTAAAATAACAAAATGAAATTTAAACAAATGGTAAATTATAATTAAATCGTTAAATTTGCAATTGTTAAAAACTACGAAAGCTGAATAGACCGAAATCAATGAGACACTTGAGCTTGAATTTGGGAAACTAATCCATCGATATTTGGATTAATTCCACTGATACAAAGACATAAAGCACTTCCAAATTATCGTCAGTCAGTCTTGTACGATGTGTTGATTGAGTTGCCGATTGTACGATGTGTTGATTGAGTTTGCCGATTGTGAGGCGGCAATCATCAAAGGATTTTTGATGTTTGCCGCCGATCATATCTTACAGCGGGCCGGTTGTTTCCAATATATGGTGTATTCGCATTTACAGTTACACAAAATTAGATATAATTACCTAATGTAATATTTATTTAATTGCACAGCGTACGTGTGTCGCGTTGTACACAGAGTGAGTTTGCTCTCCGGGGTGGCGTCTGTAACTAGGCATGGGAGGAGGTGGTGAGTATTGAGTAGTCGAGTCTACCCGGCGATTTGACCTGGTGCCCATTCGTGGTGTCACCTCTCGTCGCTTTGACATAAAGCATTCTCAGAAAAGAGTAATAAAATTCCAAGATTGAAAAAAATAGTCAATTTTGTATATCTGCATATTCGACAATGTAGCCTTCTATGTATGAAACTATGGACTACAATGGAACATTTAGGTGCCCACTATATGACAAAAATCTGCTATTCCTTTACCTGTGCTTTTATCATATAGGTATATTTCATGAACCTTATAAATGTAGCAATAATGTATAAAAGACGTATATTTAAAGCATGTACTCAGTAATGTAATCTACGCCAATTGTAATTGTGATTGAATTGTATCAGTTTTGAATTCAGTCAGGTTATAATATATTTCATCGATAACTTTTGATGATTGAAAAATCGGCCATAAATCATTCAAGGAATTAGAAAAAAACTTGTTAAGGCTAACATTCCTGGCAGTACTTTCTGACTTAGCAATGCTCATTGAAGCTTAACAGTGAAGCCTTTTCTGTGATCACGGTTACTGAAAAGTGGGACAAAATGTTTAATAACGATTTCAAATTACTCTTAAATTCGTCATATATATATCAATTATTGGAACAGATACCACATCATATAATAAATAATAATATATGTAAGTAATATGTTTAATTAATATTAATATATTTTATTATTATTTATTTATATTAATTCACTAACAAAAAACATTTGTGTCTGAAATATTAATACGTAGTCATAATTTAAATTATAATTTTTTAAATGTTAATTATTTTATATTATGTGTATTTTTACATGTATCTATCAATGTATTTTATTTAGACATCTCTGTATGCATATGTATCTGTTGTTATGTACGTTTGTGTGTAAGTATATACTTATTTCACTTATTAACTTATGTATATATATATATATATATATATATATATATATATATATATATATATATATATATAATATTTAATATTATGTATATTAGTATATATATATCATTAATATGTCTTATTGTTTATTCTATATATTATTTTTATTCATTTTAGATATATGTTTTTTGTGATATTTATATATCCTATTTATATACTATATACGTATTTAATTTGCACACCATCATCATACACTTGCGAATCTCTTATTCATAAAATCCATAGCCCGAGTTGTCATGTATATATATATATGTCGGAGAAGCATTGTTCTCGTTGACATTGTCATTAGTGGTTGCGGGTTTAATGGGAATCATCAGGGTAAAATGCGAGCACAAAATACAATGGTCGCGGTTTATACACTTTTAGTTTAGATTTAAACAGTTTTTGTCACAGTTAAGAGCGAGCAGCGGTTTCAGGACACCGATCTTACTCTAACCCTTTCCTTTTAAATTCTCAACGATCGAACTCGATCCGTTGCTATCGCTCCAATGTATCGCAAAAATTCGTCCGCATCCCTTAGGTACAGATGGCGCCTCGACCCCGCTCGAAGCACGCGCTCTGCTCTGATTGGTCGCTTTTTAAATTACAATATTCATAACTTTTATTACGTTAGAACGATTGAATGAATGAATGAAAACACTTTATTGTTCACCAAAAATTAAAACTAAGTTCTTAAAACTAGCTACAGTAAATGTTGAACAAAGGGCGGCCTTATCGCTTAAAGCGATCTCTTCCAGGCAACCCCCTAAATTAAGGAAAATATTAAGTCAACAGTGGCGATGAAGACAATAAATAATATGAAACATTCTAAGAATAAATGAAAAATAATGAATAATATACTTTATATACTATAGGAAAACACAATATATCATACTGTATATAAAATCAGCAGCATGTTTTAAACTTGTGAGGACTAAAGATATATAGTAACCATTAGTTTAAAAGACTATGGATTTAGCTTGTCTGATGTTGAGTGGCAGTGAGTTCCATAAACGGACAGCCTGTACCGTGAAAGACTTATCAACGAAGGAAGAAGTGTGTACAGGTGTCATTAAGGAGAGATTATTACTAGAGCGCAAATAACGGGAATCAGAAAGATATAGGAAATCAAAACGTTCCTTTAAATACGGAGGGGTACGAGGATCAAAAAGGATAATGTACAAAAGAGAGAGTAAGTGAACATTCCGGCGAAGGCGAATAGGTAACCATTTAAGCTTCTTGCGATTTTCGGAAACATGGTCATATTTGTGCAACCCAAATATGAACCGTATACAGATATTTTGAAGTTGATCGAGCTTGTTCAGTTGTTCTTGTGTTAAGTCGATATAACTGGCATCAGCATAATCAAGTATGGGTAGTAACAGAGATTGAGCAAGCATTACTTTAGTAGCAGTAGGGAGGAAATTTTTAAGTCTTCTAAGCGAAGCTGCCGATGCAAAGATTCTTCGGCTGAGATTGGTCAAGTGAGGCCTCCAAGACAGCTCTCTGTCAATAACAATCCCAAGATTTTTTACAGTTTCACTGACATCAACTACCACGCCATCAAATTCAATCTGAGGAATTTTACACCAGTCTATCTTGGAGATTAGCCCGTAACTGCCAACTATTATAACTTTTGTCTTTTGAGGATTTATAGATAGACCATAAGCTTTACTCCATTCAACTATTTTAGAAAAGTCTCGGTTAGTAGTTGCAATTGCTTTATACACACCAGATTTTTAAGTTATAGAACGATTTAACACAGCAAATAAAATTAAATAAAGAATTTTAAAAGTAATTAAAATGTAAACAAATAATATTGTGCGTTATACACGCAAACAACCATCAACCCGATTCTTAGCTTCCTCCAACACAATTTAACTTTATAGAAAAACCTGTTATTAGCCCTGTTATTAGTTATTGTAATATGCGCTGTTGGTTTTAATTTTATCATATTTAAACGCTTCAAATTCAATTTGAAAAGTTATAATCAACACACAAAAGCAATTTTGTTTTACAAAATATAAGTACTAAAGTGAACTGACTTATTAAGATGTTTAGTCAGTCCATTTTCAAATTAATTGCGCTGATAAATGAAAAAGCGACCAATTTGCAATTGTAACAAGTTTGAAGAACCAAGTAATTCAATTGGATTTTTAAATTTTCCATTAAGTAAATAACCGTTTACTGTTGTGAATTTTCCAAATTAAGTTATTTTGGATTAAACCCAAGGTCTTGTGTGTCGTAATGATTCTATTGTTATTATTTAAATGACTAATTAATATGAATTAATAAATAAAATTGGTTAACTGCGTGGTAATCAATACGGCCACGGGCTCCCTAGAGGTGAAGAACGTTTCTCTTCCTGTCTTCTAATTAAAAAGAGGGATATACACAACTCAGGAGGTTTTAACGGTGGAGGGTATCGAGATTATTGATGTGTAAAAACTACTAACTACCTGCAGCTTTCCTTGGATAAAAATAATGGGTTAAGTAAAAATTTCTTATGAGGTATATTGTGTGTGAGGTGTATTTCTAGAGGTATATATTAATATACCTCTTTGTCTGTAGCTATAGAAGCATAATCCCAGTACTGGGACGTACGTGGGCTGATTATGATATCTCAAAAGCTTGTCTTTAAAATATTCTTCTAATATTGCCGATACCCAGTGGTAGTGATGCACGATGACAAAGTTTTCAATCGATTGTTCAAATATTTAAAAACCTCTCGATCTATTTCACATGTAATCGATGATTTCGATTGCGAACAAGCGTTCGTGATCTACGGAATAAATGAAGCGACGCTACTTAGTGGTACGAGTCACGTTTCGTTTCTTCCACGATGAGTCAAATAAGTTTACTCGGAAATATTATCAACACAATCAATTACCAGAAGAAATATCTAAGTTGCAAGTGATCGAATCAATTAGTGCAAAAAGTAATCTGTTGAACTTGAACTCCTATTTTGATAAATCAGACATTCTTCACATCAAAGAGTTAAAGAATTTATTCGAAACCATTAACATAGTGCACAGAAACAATTTGGTGTCGCAAACAACTGCTGTAGTATAATAATGTGTTGCAGTTGTTAGCGCCCACTTCCAGACAATTTATTTGTTATACATTATAAAAAAAAATTATATTGAAGTTTATAGATTTGGAAATTTTTCGTGTTTATATTTTAAATGTATAGATGTGTGTATATGTATGTGGTGTGTATGTGTGTGATGTGTGTTCAAGTGAACGAGTGAGTGTGTGTGTCTTAGTAAACTAGTGTAGTCAGTTTAGTAAATCAGGAGAAGATTGAGACATGATCAACTCAGCTAGGATAAGAAGTACCCTATCATCATTTGACCAAATGACACAATGCTATCAGACCTCGAAATAGATACTTTCAAACAATGGTCTCCAGTGGAATTTAATTTGAATAAATAGTTTTAAATATGAAAAATTTGCACGTGCTAGAGCTACGCTGGGCCCCGAGTCTGTAACTCAAATCACACGAATCGAATTGGAATCTTAACATTTGACGGTTTTGGTAGTATTTAAACCATCTCGGCTCAATAATGAATCAATCTTGAATTGACCGAGACTGATTTAATGTGAATTTTAGTGACTAGGGATATTTGACCATCTGTCAGTTGAATGGATCTTACCTCGTCAAGATGTCTTACCAGTGCGAGCACTGGTAGAGTCTTTTTTGTTAATGTTACAATTATTTGGGACTTTTGCCACATAGGCATGTCAGCCCCATCATCTCCCAACCATACAGTTACTTATATATTACATTTTAATTAATGAGCTACCAAACTAGTCTTCTTTGAGGCTGGCTCTGCCAGAATTACTATTACAATACCTACATAGAAACGATTCAGTCCCAACTCCCTCATTAGTTGTTCTCTGCCATCTTAATTTTTTGCTGTAATCCATTAACAGATGTTGTGAACATCCTCACGAGTTCCACACAGTATGTGATACTATCGATTGTTTAAATATGTCGAATAGCCCATCACTATCCAGTGGTGGGGTTAGTAGAGGTAGGGCCGTCTTTACCCGGGGGCGCAAGGGGCGCCTGGCGCCAGGGCGCAGGAATCTAGGGGGCGCAAGTCGACGACCTTATAGCTGCCTACCTACACATCCTTACCATCCGTAATCTGCTAAAGGAAATGACTTAACATCATCTCAACTCTATGACTGAAAACAATGAATCGCCATTGAAATTTAGTGACTATACTGTTTTAGTAATTTTATTTTTTGTTACTAGAAAGGAAACTTTGTTACTACTTATATACCAATAAATTAACTTATTGGTAATATATATTGATATAATAAGTATATATATATGTCATACGACCAGTCATGCTATACGGGTCCGAATGTTGGGCCACTAAAATAATAAACCACAATCGTCTCCAATCAGCTGAGATGAGAATGTTGATATAGTTGTGTGGATTTAAAAGAATGGATAAGGTGAGAAATGAGTACATGGGGATCTTTGAAAGTTTCACCCGTGACTGAAAAATTCAGAGGAAGACGATTAAGGGCATATAATGAGGAGGGGTGAAAGTCACATGACAAAAAGAATGTTAAGCTACAAAATGGATGGGTGCAAATGTAAAGGTAGACCAAAAAAGAGATGGATGGTTTGTGTGAAGGATGATGTGATGATCTGTGGTGTGACAGAAGATGTAAGTTAGAATAGAGGAGTGTGGAAGAAAAATACATATTGTGCCGACACCAATTAATTGGGGTATGGTGAAGAGAGAAAAGAATAGGTATATATATATAATATTGTTACGAGCTACAGGACTCGAATTAAAAATGCCGTTGGAACTACTATAGAATTTATTAGAACTGTACAAACACGTATAAAACAAATACAAATAAAACTGGATGCAACCAGTTCACACTGAGATTCGATTCAATGCAATTCGACACGCGCAATCCGTCGTCTATATCGCTAATCGAGAGTATTACAAACGTCTTACCCGTCTTGTAGTCGTCGCTTGACTGCCCTACCCCCTCGTTCGGACACCCCTTTATACTCAGCTTAGGACCGTGTAAACAATGATTTACACGAATCACACCTGCACCACCATCGACGCTATTCTCAGAAAACATAATTCTGCACACCTGCAGGATTATGTCTGCGAATGGCCATAAACAAGTGCAATAACAATAGGCTATTGTCTAAACAAAAGAACCAGGTTTTATGGCAGGCAGATCTGCATCCCTTATATTTGGCCCAGCTTGTAACAGAATTAATACGTGTTATTGACTATTTTTATTTTTCTTTGTTTATTCTAGATATATGTATTGTGTAATATTTATATATCCTATTTACATGTAGATGTATAATTTTCACACCACCGTCGTACACTTTCGAATCCTTTTAGACATACCCCAGCCCGGATTTTCTGGAAGAGATCGCTCTAAACTCTAAAACGCTAAGGCCACCCTTTGTTTCTGCGTTTATACGAAATGATTGTTAATTATTTTCTTTATGTGTATATTGGGGGCTAGCTCAGTTCAAGCCCCGGCGCCTTATAGTAAACACGGCAACACGGCTCATTGTTGAGTTGCATCGTCGTGTCGCCGTGACCTTTCCAAGAATATCGGTCCGACCGAGTGGCGGCGGTTGAGGCCCGACATCCATCTTTTTAAATTTAAAACACTCGCATAACATAACACACGCATACAGAAACACCGGGATATTTTTATATACGTACCGACGGATCACGCGTATTAAAAATAGATCGATAAAATGCTGTACTCATAAAAAAATGGCATGGCACGCGTGCGTGATTTAATTTTACGATCCTTCAATGAAAATTGCCTAAAATAATATGTGCTTTTTGGATGTTTCAAATACATAAATAAAATCTGCAATCAAACATACACATTGTTTATCACCAAGCTAAGCAAGTTACGTTTATGTTATGGGTAATATGCAACACATACCATACACCCAGACACCTAGACTATAGTAAATAACGGAAAGTTCGTTTACGAAATTCACAAGACCAGGAATCGAACCCCAAACCTCGGCGTTCCAGTGAACTAAGCTGGCAGGCTTAGTTCACTCAACCACAGAGGCCATCAAATCAAACAAATAGACAAGTCTTTTTAATATTTAGGTGTCGTCTATTTAGCAACTGCTTACACTGGAAGTATGTCTTCAGCAAGAGTGTCTTTACCTAGCCATGTAAAACCACTACACCAAATAAGATTACTTTTGTTCACTATTATTTTTCATCAACACATTCAGTAAAATATACAAAAATCAATCAAAATTAAACTAATTTAAAAGCAGAATAATGTGTTACAAGATGTCCACCACAGTAGTCATGAGAACCACAGTGCATATTAATATGACATAGACAATCGGCATAGATAATATTTTTAGTCTATTTGTCTATTTAGTTGTGTTCGTTCGTTCACCCGGTCGATCTGTTTTTTTTCTGTGACAGTGCAGTGAAAAGTGCGTCATCAGGTGGTTTTTCCACCAAATCGTTCGTCCCCCCCAGGGACAATGGACGGCGTGGAGCTCTCTCCATTGCAGTTGGAGGGTTTCCTGTCGTTTTTACGACAGCAATTCCCTCAAGCGCTCGACCAATATTTGAGGACTCCGGAGTCCCAATCAATGGCGTCCGTTATCTCGGAACTTAATTCCGAGTAACCCGTGTCCTGCAAGTTACACGTGCAAGGGGCCCCCGCACCCGCATCTGCCGCGACCACCGCACCCCCCGCGACTCCCGCCACCGCGCTTATCGCTGACCACCTGCGCTCTGCCTTAGCGCCCGCGCCCCCCGCGCCCCCCGCATCCGTACCCGCCGTGTTACCGGTGCGCCCGCCGCCCGCACCCCCGCTCAACGATGCCCACCGTGTGGCACCAAAATCACGCGCCTCGTTTTCTCGCGGTTCCGCGTCGGGACAACCGCGATCGAGCTCCGCGAGCTCGACGACATCGCGTTCGCGATCGCACATACACCGCGTAATCGATTCTCGTCGAGAAATCGAATTATCTCCTGACGGTCCGCAATACTTCAGGGATGCCCCTCTTCCACCGGCTGATAAAATCACCCCCATGGATGTCGCGCCTCCCGCGAACATCCCCTTAAACCGCGAGGACGATGACGGTTTCATAACCGTCAATCGTACCAAAAAACGAAAGACCCAGAGGGAGGTCCCCCCCAACCCCGCTCCCACTGCGGCCACAAAACCAACAGCGGCACCTTCCAGCCGCCCTGGGCCACCTTCACAGCGCCCGCCGCCACCCCTGATCAGACGCGAGAAAGCCCATTGGCTTCAACTCGCTAAGGAGCTGCCAGGTAAGGCAATCTCTATAAAAGAAGCCCGTGATACCCAACACGGCATCAAAGTTATGGTCACGTCTTCAAGTGACCACCGCTCCCTAACATCCTTGTTATGTGACCGTAAAATCGGTTACTACACTTATGCCCTGCCGGAAGAAAAACGCCTTCGGGCTGTAATCCGCGGACTCCCACAGGAAATCGAGTGTTCCTACATTCTCGAGGACCTTAAGTCCCAGCTGTACCGGTGCACGAAGTGCACCGTATGCACAGAGGCGACGCAACAAAGTCTCCTCTAAACCTAGTATTGGTTGTCCTCGACCTCTCCCAGAGGGAAAAAGATCTTCGAACTGAGAGAAGGTCTGTGGCCTCTCTGGCCTTCGTGTGGAACGCCCACACGAAAAACATACACTGCGGCAGTGTCATCGTTGCCAACTTTATGGGCACTCTGCCCTACATTGTCAATCCCGTCCCAGGTGCGTCAAGTGCCTGGGCGACCACGGGACCTCGGGTGCACACGCACCCGGGACTCCCCGGAGCCACCGAGCTGCATTCTCTGCGGCCAAGCGGGTCACCCCGCTAACTACAGAGGCTGTCCTGCCGCCCCCGACCCAAACGTAAGTTCGAAAGGGCAACGCCCAAAAAGGCACTAGAAAAGTGCCGAATAAACCCGCATTCGTGGCGGCCCCCCCTCCAGTGGTAAATCACTGGACGGGTCTTCCCACGACGGAAGCGTTCCCTCCACTAAGGACGCGCGCCCCAATTTTGGCCGGCCTACCCCAAGCAACCCCTGCCCCGCCCCCATTTTAAAAGCACCTTCTGGGCCGTCACCCCACCACTCTTTAGCGGAGGACTTAGCCTTGGCGACTAAATTCGCCAAGAACTTGCCTTTCGACCTAGCAGAGGTCCAACTCTTGGCTCGAAAACTAAGACAAGTTGCAGAGTCTGATCAACCCTCCCTCCGGGATCAACTCGTGATCGAAATGGATCACGCGTACCTCCTCCAGGTACTTAGGTCGTTATAACTAAACAACCTAGTTAAATTATTGTTACCGGTAACAAATGGCGCATGTAGGTAGAAATAAACCACGCTCATTGACTCTGGCGACTTATAACGCCAACGGCCTTCGAAACCAGCGCGACTTGGTCCATGACTTCCTGGTTACCAATCAAGTAGATATACTACTAGTGCAGGAGACCTTCCTGAAACCGAGTGAAAGAGATCCAAAGATCTCTAACTATCGGGTCACTAGACATGACAGGATAGGCCGTGGTGGCGGCACCTGATCTATTTCAGAAGATCTCTACACTGCATGCCTCTAGTCACCCCACCACTAGTAGGTATGGAGGTATCCGCCTGCAGACTAGCAATGACTGGCCACCAACCTCTAGTCATAGTCTCAACATACCTCGCGTGCCAGAAAACCCTTATTAAGAAAGACCTAGAAGCCCTATTCAACTTAGGCCCAGCTGTTATAATAGCCGGAGATCTGAATTGTAAACACGAACAGTGGAATTGCAATACCACTAACCCCAATGGCAGAGCCCTAATAAATATATCAGACAATCTTTTGTTTGATATAATAACTCCCATGACCCCACACGATACCCCCCCAACCGCGACTGGGGGACCCCAAACACTCTCGACCTAGCATTACTGAGGGGCGTAACTCTTCAGTTCCATTCGATCGAAACGATGGACGATATAGACTCGGACCATCGCCCGGTTATCCTCAAATTAGGACAACAGACGGACCAGACATCTGAAACTAGGACCTCTGTGGACTGGTTGAGACTTGGGGACCTCCTCAAGGCAACCGAATCACAAGACCTGGACCGCATCCCGGACCACATCGAATCCCACCAAGACACGGAGACGGCGATCGAGGCCCTCACCAGCCACCTTCAATCCGCATTGCGGAACTCGTCCAGACAGGTGCCAGTGGAGAATGACCGCCACTTATGCCTGCCGGACGAAGTGAGGGTACTGCTGAGGGAAAAGAGAGCCGCCTCCAGAGCTCACGACAGATATCCCACCGAAGACAACAGAGTCCGACTCCGCCAACTAGAGCGCGAGGTCAAACTACGTATCCGGGAAGTCAGGGAACAACGTTGGGACAGAACGTTGAGAGATATCGAACCAACTCACCAGGCGTACTGGAAGCTGGCTAGAGCTCTCAAATCAGATACCCTCACTGTCATACCCGCGCTAGAAAGAGCCGACAACACCGAGGCGTTCGATGATGAGGAGAAAGCCGAATGCCTTGCTCAGAGTCTAGAGCTTCAATGCTTCCCCACTACACAAAACGTCGACCAGTCACACCTGACGGAGGTGGACTCCGAGGTTGAACGTAGATCCTCCTTACCAGCGGAAACCACACACGACCCAGTCACGGTGGAAGAAGTGCAAGATCTGATCAAGTCCCTCAAACCACGAAAGGCCCCAGGGATCGATGGCATTAACAATCGCGTGTTAAAACTCCTCCCCGGCCACTTGATTATAATCTTAGTGAGCATCTTCAATGCCGCCATAACAAACTGCTCTTTCCCCGCGATCTGGAAGGAAGCAGACGTCATCGGTATTCACAAGCCTGGAAAACCGGCTAATAAACCGTCCAGCTACCGCCCAATCAGCCTACTGAGCACACTCAGCAAGCTTTACGAGAGGGTCATCCTCTCTAGACTAAGAGATTTTGCCATCAGCAAACATCTACTACCCGATGAGCAGTTTGGATTCCGTGCCAGACACTCATGCGTCCAACAGGTGCACCGCATCACGGAGCACATACTATCCCACTTTGCCCATCGCCCTCGTCGCCCTATAGGAACAGCCGCACTGTTCCTTGACGTAGCTAAGGCCTTCGACAAGGTCTGGCATAACGGTTTGATTTACAAGCTGTACCAGTTCGGTGTACCAGACAGACTCGTGCTCATCTTGCGAGACTTCCTCCTAGGCCGTAGCTTCCGTTTTCGAGTGGAGGGAACACGCTCGTCCCTCACCCACTCACAGCCGGTGTACCACAGGGCTCGGCACTATCTCCACTACTCTTCACGCTGTACACCAGCGACATCCCAAAACTCCAGATGTAGAGTTGGCCCTCTTCGCGGATGACACCGCACTCTATACATCAGATCACAACCGACAAATGGCTTGCGTCCGGCTACAGGTAGCTGTAACAGAGCTAGGCGAATGGTTTCGCAAATGGAGGATAGAGGTAAACCCGGAGAAAAGCGCAGCAATGTTCTTTTCCCCGGGCACGCTTCGCTCTCCCAAACGCGCTTGCCTTCGCTTAAAAGCCATCTCGCTCTACGAACAAGAGATCCCCTGGGCAAAGTACACCAAATACCTGGGTGTCACCCTAGATCAGAACTTGCGCTTCAACGAGCATATCACTATAGTCCGGAATAGAGCGCGATTTGTGATGGGTCGTCTAGCACCCATGATAGATAAACGAAGCAAAATGTCCCTCAGACACAAGCTTACTCTATATAAAACATGCATCCGCCCGATCATGACATACGCGAGTGTGGTATTCGGCCATGCCAAGCCTGCCCTTTTAAAGAAACTGCAAATCGTTCAGAATAAATTCATGCGCAGAGCCGTCGGTGCTCCCCTCTATATGCGTAACGTCGACATCCACCGCGATCTGGAGCTTCCCTCCATCAAAAACTACATTACGTCGCTCTCGCGTAAGTATTTCGATCTAGCGCCGCACCATCGAAATCCCCTCGTCGTGTCCGCGTCCGATTATAAGCCTCGACGAAAGGCTCTCGTGCGACGACCGCGTAACATCCTCATGGACAAGGTCGACGATATCACAAAACGGCTGGCTCGGATCAGCCCGCCCACGGTTAGGACGCGTGTTGCTGGGAAGTTTCTTTCGCCGTTTCTTCTCTCCCAGCCATAACACGTTGCGAAACGGCAGTAAGATAGTATAGGCCACCGCGAACCGCCGATCCCGGTCCGCCGGGATCCTTCCTCTCGGGCTTTATATTACCCGTCGCCCGCTCTCAATTAGTGCATTGTGTCGCCCTATGGTGGGCATCATTAGATTCATCCCCCTCTCATGGCAACAGTCCAGCCGAGGTGAAACTCCCTAGGGAGCCCCCTCGAGCAAGTTGCCTCCCGGGCTCGAGCGCCTTCGCTTCGCAAAGGCACTCGCCCCGAAAACCCCGGTAAAGTTGTGAGGTCTTCGGACCAACAACATAAAGTCAAGTCCAATAAAAAAACGGTGTTCATTCCGCCCGATCATGACATACGCGAGTGTGGTATTCGGCCATGCCAAGCCTGCCCTTTTAAAGAAACTGCAAATCGTTCAGAATAAATTCATGCGCAGAGCCGTCGGTGCTCCCCTCTATATGCGTAACGTCAACATCCACCGCGATCTGGAGCTTCCCTCCATCAAAAACTACATTACGTCGCTCTCTCGCGTAAGTATTTCGATCTAGCGCCGCACCATCGAAATCCCCTCGTCGTGTCCGCGTCCGATTATAAGCCTCGACGAAAGGCTCTCGTGCGACGACCGCGTAACATCCTCACGGACAAGGTCGACGTTATCACAAAACGGCTGGCCCGGATCAGCCCGCCCGTGGTTAGGACGGCAAGCTGGCAGGCACCGACAGACAGACACAGACGGCGGCGTCGACGCCGCCAATCACGATCTCTCCACGTCCCCGAGAGGGACGCCAGGAGACATAGGATAGACCAGGCGTGTTGCTGGGAAGTTTCTTTCGCCGTTTCTTCTCTCCCAGCCTTAACACGTTGCGAAACGGCAGTAAGAGAGCATAGGCCACTGCGAACCGCCGATCCCGGTCCGTCGGGATCCTTCCCCTCGGGCTTTATATTACCTGTCGTCCCGTTCGCAATTAGTGCATTGTGTCGCCCTATGGTGGGCATCATTAGATTCATCCCCCTCTCATGGCAACAGTCCAGCCGAGGTGAAACTCCCTAGGGAGCCCCCTCGAGCAAGTTGCCCCCGGGCTCGAGCGCCTTCGCTTCGCAGGCACTCGCCCCGAAAACCCCGGTAAAGTTGTGAGGTCCTCGGACCAACAACATAAAGAAAAGTCTAATAAAAAAAAAACGGGTTCATTGCTTACTGTGCTGTGTGAATATTCACATCAAAGGCTGAACAATAAAGGGGAAACCCTGTCCAAATAGTTAATATTTGGTATATTTGGTACTTTCTTACCCAAATCCCTCCTTGCATTTTACAAATGCTATGAATCGAAATGCGCTTGCGCAAATTATTTGAGTGGCACACATGTGAGCGTGTGCACTGTGCGCAGTTACGTGTAGGAGTGTATGCGAATGTTTATGTCAGTCTGATGTATATAGAATGCAACACTTATTTAAAATATTCAGATCGACATAGTCACTAAAATTAACAAAAATATTGAATCAAGATTAAGCTAATTTAATAGCAGAATAATGTTACGAACCGAATGCGCTTGCGCAATTTATTTGCGTGGCACACACGTGAGCGTGTGCACAGTTTTGTATTGAAGTGTGCGCAAATTTCTATATCAGTGTTTTGCATTATGTTTATTATGAGTCGATTGTTTTTATTAAATTAGTAATAACAAGTGCTATATGAGTACTTGTTAAATTATGCATATGAACGACTTTATTAGCAGTATTTAAAGAATATAAACAAATGAACACATATATTCGAAGTATTTATGTGCTATTCATGCATTGTTGTAAAAATGCGAATTCATATTTCGTTATAAGCAATATAGGAATATGTGAAAAATATAAAACGATCCAAACTCAATTCTGCGTTTAGTTGTTAACATGCATTTACCTCCTTATTCATAATAGCTATATACGAGGTTTATAGCCCTGTAAAGGAAAGTGTTTTTTTGTAATTGTATTATGAATGCAGTTATAAATAACACTTTTTGAACTCGTTTTTAATAACCCTATAAACTAAACAATAACATTAGATAACAGCATCGATTGCTACAATTACTACGTGCTGCCCGTATAAGAAATCATCTTTTTGAAACTTGCACATCGAGATAACCGACCTGTTATAACTCGCTAATTTATCTTGGATAAGCGTGGTGGTTAGATTACCCCCCCATTTTAGTAGCGACACACAATACAAAATAGTAGTAACATAACAAAGTAAGTATAGTTAAAATTATACAGAAATTGTATGCCGCATTTGGAAACGAGGTTCTTCTTCTTATAAAAAAAATCAATTGCTATTAATTAGTCTGGCAACACATTTTGTTCAGAAACGGTTTGACCCTTTTTGATGAAATTGTGTATGTTTGAGTGGGTCCGTGGCTGGCTTATATTCACAATTGAACCCGGCAGGTGGTGCTGCAATCAGATTATAGATTTTAATTTTTCCAGGACAGGACAACGTCTGCCGGCCCCCAGGCCCGAGCCCGAGCCCGGGCTCTTTGAACCCTATAAGTACTTACTTAGTGCAATCGCAAACGTATTAAAAAAGAGAAACGCCGTCCAACCACTTTGAGTCGGCCATTGCAATACATCCGCCCGTCTCGGGGGCTATTCCCGTCGCATACCGCCGCCCATTTTTCCACCATAGCACAGAAATAATGCGCGTTAGCATGCCAAAAATATTGGCGGAGGGACGCGGGCGGGGGGCGTACTCGCGAAACCGCTTGGGACCGTTATCGCCAGGGCTACCACCTTAGCTTAGCTCCAATTATAACCAACTCCCAGTACCAAATATTATGCTTTGTCAGCGTTTACCTAATTGCTTCTGAGCAGTGTTATTGTAAAAACGAGATGTTGTTGGCACCAGATTAAACAATTTCTATGGACCTTTCCCGCTGTAAAAACTGCAAAAAAGAAACGCAAAATCTTGCCGAAGGCTAAACGGTAGCTTCAGCTAAATCAAATGAAACTGCCCAAAAAGACTAATGTCCTTGCTGTATTGTCAATTAATTGTAAAAACGAATATTTAAAAAACATATTTTTATAATACCTGTAACTTCGTTCAAATCCTCATAAAATTTCGCGCGTAATCTCGCGCTTTTATTTTTTGTTGTCTAGTGGAATATCGCGCTTTCTTATAATTAATATAGCGCCCAACGGTCGTACAAGGGTGGCAACCCTCGACTCACGGGTACCGACGCCAGTCGGGTTTCCGGAGGCGCAGATATGCGCAAAATCTCCTCCCGTGATTCCGCTGCAGGGGTCCACTTGCATGTGGGGATGCGGTGGAACACAAACCTCTGTTGACGAAGTGATTTTGCCCTGCTTTCCGGGGTACTATCAGGCCTTGATGCGCGGATGGACATGGGCGTAACTACGTTCCAAGTTTCATAGTCTTTCTGCCACAAGCGCGGGTACATGAAATGCAGGAAGGTTTGGTCTAACCCTACAGAGGGCCCGGTAGCGTACGAGACGTATGGCCCTGCTTCAACAAGAAAAAAAGGTAGCAACCCTAGTTTTCACGGCTTCGCTTCCGCGCGCATCTCAAGGTTGGCCGTTGCGGTTGTGGACGGTACACGGGACGTGTCGTCATAATCTTGTATGAATGGAATTGTTTCAATTAGTATAAAAGCTTGATGATTCCGGAGCCATTTGGTGAAATATATAAACAACATCAATATCTATATACATATTGTTCACGTTGTAAGTAGGAGTGGGGCGTGAGGCGCAAAGACTACGAGCGGGGGAAGGCGCGCGCGCGGCGGGCGAGATAGGATTGACAAGAAAAGAGCAGCGAACACGGTCGTCTCAAAATATTCATAATAATTGTATCTGTATCAAAATTTTCATATAATACAAGTTTCAAAATACAACAAGACTACTTCATTAACACATATAATAAAACTGTAGAGTTCGAATTTCTGTACAATGAAAAAAAAAAATGCTAAAGTCCGAGTCAGGGGGATATAAGAAGTGAAATAGAACTACTTTAGTCAAATTTTTTGTTTCTCTGTTTGTTTGTACCGGCTAATCTCCGAAACGACTGGACCAATTGAAATGACATTTTGTATGGTGGTAGTTTATATCCCTGTTCAACATATAGGATACTTTTCATCCCGAAAAATTAAAGAGTTCCCGTGGGATAGTTAAAAAACCGCACCACGCGGACGAAGTCGCGGGCATCAGCTAGTTTCTTAATAAAAACTATTGAAAATATTCGGAATGGATAGTTAGTAGCAGCTACTGTTTATTTAGCTATATCAAATATGCTCGTATCCTAAATTTCTTACGTAGTCTGTGTACTGGTTTCGGATTTAAGTTACTTCTATTGGCCGGTTGCTATATCTTACTAACCGGTCATTTGCTTTACTGTCGGTTAAAATTTAACATAAGCTCCATACAAGTAATATCAAAATTCAACCGATGGTAGGGCAGGTCAATGAACAAATAAGATATAGGACCCAGCCATAAATATGTATCAAGTTTCATCAATGCCCATTCTGTATTATTCACGTGATGTGCAATTAGACAGACAGACACTACATCTTTATTTAATTGCATGAGTTCAGCAGACAGGCAGCCAGCCCACCTAATGGAAAGCGGATACCATCGCCAATGGACATTTGTAACACCAAAGGTGCTACCCATGTGCTGCCGCTCTATAGAGAGGCTGGAGCCTGGACACTAATGCCGGCACACAATTCAAGGTTGTTATGGCGGCCTACTCTGGACCAGGGGTGGTAGCCATCCAGACGGGCAAATACCCTACCCCCTGACTGTGGGTTGTTTTACGCCTGTCAGGACAGGCCGCTCGACCGCAGGAAATTGTATTCTTTCTCTATTCCTGCACGAACATCGTAAGGAGTACTTTTCTAATCCAGTAGGCTTACGGCAATATCTTTTGAACAGCACATGACTGAATCGATATTTGATATGGTTTAATTTTGTTTACGTGTTTAAACTCAGATTACTAGTTCGACGTATTTAGGTAAGTGTTGAATTATTTATCATTACAGATTATCGTAGTACCCATTACCTAATGGCTACAAATGTAAAGGTAGACCAAAAAAGAGATGGATGGACTGTGTGAAGGATGATATGATGATTAGTGGAATGACAGAAGATGTATGTCAGAATAGAGGACCGTGGAAGAAAAAGACATATTGTATCGACCCCAAATAATTGAGATAAGGTGAAAGAAAGGAGATCTAAGACCTGCTTGCTCATGAATTTCCGCTTTGAAGTCTGAGGTCTTCTTTTCATACTTCGCTTTATTGGAAATCGAATACCATTCAAGATATTCCCAACATCATAAAACCGTCATTTCTTCAGTTTACTCCATCTCTCGGTAGCAGAGCGAAGAGACATAGCCGAACAAAATTTCCATACGTATAATAACTTTCTAGTGTATACCATACAGCTTATATTATCAATTTATAACTTAACTTAAGTTACGAATTCTATGTTTAAGTAAGCCGAACCACGATTCCTTCGTGGTTCGGCTTACTTAAACATAGAATTCGTGTAAAACTACATATCCAAGTTTCGCAATATGATTGATCGATCATTCTTACCAGAACAGTCACATTAAAATTTGTAGGACTATGGCTATAATTTCAAAATTAAGAAAAATTTAACTCTGAATAAATAAGCTCATTTCAAATGTGTATAGATTCCATTTTAAAACAACACCGACTGAACAAAATACATTCGAAAACTTTCGTCGAGAATTGTGGTTAAGTTTCGATTTGCGTCATCCTATCTATTGAAGCCTTAATTTGTATGAAGTTGTAGCAGTTTTAACAATAATGCTCATTCAATATGACCTAATTGGTTTACATTGAATTTATGTCTCACAATTGACGTCAATTGCTTTAGATCCTATGTTACAAATATAGTAAGCAAACAGAACACAAAAGTTATTATTTCATGAGTGTCAATAATGACGATTTTCAGAATACAAATCGATGCAGTTTTAGATTCTACATTAGGTATTAAGGCAATTTACGACCTATTTACCTTTCTAAATATCGACTGGTGGTGGGTTTCTTGAAAATAATGTACCTACACAATATTAATAATCTTATATGATATTTCGTTTGTCTTTCAAATTATTCTTTTGTCCGATTTTTAACCAATCAACATTAGAAAGATTCGCTAAGAACTAAAACGAATAAACATCCAAAACTGTTAATATATCATGAGTCGATAGTAACACTGTCGACAGGATACCTGGCGAATCTATCGGTGTTGATTGGTGTCCAATTTTTCAACGGGTTGGCATATCAAGGTGGAGGGGATTTGGATTGTCGGGGCGTGGATTGGTATCCTACATGTATTTCCTCTCTCGTTGTCAGAATCAGAGCCCAAGAAAGAACCATATTGCGGAGAGAGCGAAACAAACCTTAGAAAATTCTTTCCTGCTGCAAGTGAGTCCACATTACAATTATAATTGTTTAAAATGCCAAACATTGTATCTTATTCAATTACAATCCTACATTTTTGGTGGTTCGTATAGTATTTGTTTTAGCAGCACTTGTCAAAAAGTACTTGTGATATATTTGTTTCTTAAGACTACAGAATTACAGATACTTTAGTCCTGTTTGTATTGTCAAGTCTAGTTATTGTTATTGCTTTGAAATCATTTCTTTATTTAAGTATTAAATTAATGATTTTTACAAGTGCTGTTTCAGTGAACCTTATAAACAATACTTGCACCAAAGATATAAAAATAGTTGAATCAGATACAAGATGTTAATGTGAGAAATTAATAACAAATCTATTTGGTAAGAAATACAGTTATTTTAGTGCTAAACTAGTGTACATATCTAATAAAGACAATGTATTACCATTATAGTTTATTAATTATAAAATAGGAGGCAATTCTGCAATCAGAGTTTCTTAATCACCGGATAGTTGTTTACTAATTATAAATACTAATAATAAACAGCCAATTGTTTACTATTTTATCTTTTAAAATAATTTTACATATGCAACGCAATAGTATAGACGGTCTAATCTAATCTAAAAACTCTAAATCTATATTAAAATATTCTGCGTTTTCATTTTTACAAACTTATTTTAGATGCCAACAATGTAGTTAAATTTAGTGTTGGCATCTAAAAATATTGTCACTAATAATAACATTTGTTGCGCGTGGATTATTTTCAACGATTGGTTTGCCAAAAACATTATTCGCAGTTATATTATCTGGTCCATGGGGACCTCAGCATCAGCTAATGTAGCTCTACATATTATATGCTGTTAAGTGTATATTAGTACACGAAGGAGCTTGCTATTGAATACAAGTAACTAATTTATAACTCAGTTGAAGAATATATTACCAAAAGTTTGAAGTTTCTAATTTGGCTATAGAAGTGATGTATGTATATTGGATATGCTAATGCTTTTATAAGAATATTAAATTTTCCTGTTGCATTACTATAAACGAAAGCAAGCTCCTTATTTTACCCTCTGTTTCTAACATTTAACATTTTATCAGATTTTCAATAATCATTATTATTGTAAGTAAAAGCGCCGCAAGAGCAATTACAAGTCCCTTTTAATTTAGCACACAATTTGAACAACATGTGTTATACTTCGCACCGCGTTGTTAACACATCACTTAACCCCACCAATTTGCCTAAAACATTAAAACTATGAATTCATAATGAGGCAACGACTAGTGAGATCGAACTTGTGACCTGTTATGTGTCAGCGTTCATTTACTAAATTACTGCCTCTTTAATATTCTGCTTTTAGGCACGCAAAATGTTTATTTGTCTGTAGATTGACATTTAGTTTCTTAATTGCATTATTTTCATTGACATAGGAAGGCAAGCTGGCTTGAAACCCTGATGGATATTAGTCATTGACCTTCTCATTTACACTATTCTCAGAAAGATTTTTTGGAAAACAATATAATTTAAATTATCATAACAATAATTTCTATTGTTCATGAAATTTATCATTTAAAAGGTGGTTCTTGCAGTGCATCATATACAAACTTATTTCCCATTTGTAGTAAGCAGCATTCAAACCTATCAATTATCAGAGGCTAACGCACTGATCTTAGGGCGGGCGATCTTAGGGCATTAACCGTTCTGGCCCCTGTTCCAGCTGAAGAAGCAGCAGCAGTTGCAGCAAGAGATACTGTTGCAGCACTTCGAACAGCAACGGCAGCAGCTTGCCCAGGAGCATGAGCAACAACTCAGGCATCATTTAAAGGTAATAGCATCGTTAGCTACTTCGGCGCGATTCACTCATTTCCTGATCTATACAGTTTTAGTGGTTTAATTCACTGTATTCTTAGATTCAGTCATATATCAGCGGTGCAATTTGAAAAACCTAAAAATTGATGTTGTTTATTTATGCGAAGCTGGCAAACAGCAGGCAGCTCAGCTCATGGAAAGTGGTTACCTTCGTCTATAGACGTTTGCAACACCAGGGCTCAAGCGAATGCGTTGCCAGCCTTTAGGATAAAGAGGATAGGAGGATGAGAAGGACGGATCAGACTAGAGGAATAAGATAGAAGGGATGGGTTATGGGATTAGTATAGAGGGTATGGATGGTATCCCATAATAGGGGGGCATCGAAACTCTCACTCATCGCACAAAACACGAATCAGCACAAGGCTAACGCTTTCACTGTACTGTGCCATTATTGTCTTGCTAGGCATTTGCTAATGTATTATGTTTGCCAAAACACGTGAAAACTGATAAAACTACGTTTTAACGGTTTTAAGCGTGGTAATTTATTTGATTTTTATTTTCCTCTACCCATTTTAATATTGTATAAAAATATTAAAATATTAGAGCTAGGCATGTTTGCTGAAGAGTTTCTTGCGCCGCTTCTATTCTTCAAGCCACAACATGTTGCGAAACGGTGGCAAATTAGATTAGGCTCCCGTAGAGTAAATAATAACCATAAACAACATTAAAAGTAAATTATTAAAATTAACAAGTTAGCGATAGGCTAAATAAAACCTCAACAATACTCATTGACACCTTAGCATCTTTGTCTTCCGTGATCACCGCTACTGAAAAATGGCCGAAACGTCGGAATAATAAAAATCAAATAAATTATCGCTCTTAAAACCGTTAAAACGTAATTTTATTATGTATAATAGTCGCGAAAACTTAAGAAAATATTATGTGAAACCTGTATGAAAATATGGCACTGCTCCTAATAAGTTTAATAAATATTTTTGTAATGGCATATGTTTTGATAATATATTAAATTTAAAAGTCTGTTTCGATTTCTATGTGTTTATTTTGTGATTTCACATGTTCTATATGGTTTTAGATTTTATATAGAGATATTAATTATTTAGTATTAGACATACGTAAGGCGAGTGATATGTGTGAGTATTATGTAGTAATTAATGAAAAGGGTGTGTTAATCGCAGACAGTATCTAATTGAGGTTCTTAACATTTTTTTCTTGTTGTGATCTAAAATTTCTTGTGAAGCGTTTGCTAGCTTTGGAAATTGCATCTGATAAAATATGTGTATACAATATACATATATATCAAAATCTGTTCTTTTTGCATACATTTAACATACATCCATATATTATTTACATATTTGGCTGCTAATAATATATAAACTATTTTTGAAGCTCTATTTTAGTGTATGGCAATACCAACAGTGTGCGTATTATTTTAGTCTTGAATCCCCATAAAAGTCGTCAGCCCATGAATACATAAAAGTTATGGCCCTTTTAATGGGACATTTATTGATTGCGAATGAATTGGCATGGAGATGAGTTGGCTTATATACCGTTTTCCGCTGGCGTATATTTAGCTTTGTCAATTTTATTACTGTCGTCGGTAATATTTATTATTGCCAACGGGTACATACACGAAAGTGTTGATTGACATGAGCACTCACATGCAACACGTGTTTTAATAGGGAAAGTAATGACAGTCATGGCCTGGATAGCCACAACCCCTGGTCTGGAGTAGTGCCGTAAATAGGACGGTGCCACCGGTGCCCAGGCACAGGGCGTAGACTCTGGGGGCGCAAGAATGGCCAGACCAGGCAGGACTATTATTTTTTCGGTTTGCTCCTGATAAGTTCCTGCTGCGCCCCTAGTGCTCGATTCCAACACGTACCTACATGCCAGTATCATCAAAAACGTGTTAAATTTTAAACTTACAAAAAATAGTTTTTTTTTTCAAAATATAATGTTACAATTGGGCCACCTGCATATTTGTAAACAAAGCACATATATTACCCGCCATCGGTGTTTGAGCTAATAGCATTGAAGCGCTTGTATGACCGTCTTCTTTTGTTTATTTATTTATTGGTTGTTGTGGAGAGCAGCCTATTGTACTCGGCAGGCATAATTAGGCAGGTGTGCGGATTACAATTTCTGGGAGATTGTGTCGACGCTTGCCAGGTAGACATATTGCATCGTACATTATAAAACAATGCCCCAATGGAGAGATCGTGAGTCATCTATATAGTGACGGACTTTGCGCCTGTTATTGAATCGCGCATTACGTTTGGACCGATTGTGTTCAGTGAGATTTGTACCCGTGTTATACGTGTTTGTATAGTTCTAATAAATTCTATAGTAATTCCAACGGCATTTTACTTCGAGTCCTGCACTCGTAATAATAATATAGACAATTGGACCACCAAAACCAAGGTCCTTATGCGTTATTTTATCACCCTGAATGAAATAAAGTAGGCCTATACATAACATTGCTCTATCTAGGGTACCTATAATATCTAAAAAAACCAAGGGCGCAGTTATAGAAGCTGGCATAGGGCGCACAAAAGGCTATTTACGGCACTGGTCTGGAGTAAAGATCTCGAGCTGTTTTCCGGCATCAGTACCCAGGTTCCAGTCTTCCCTTAGAGACCGACAGCACGTTAGTGTTGCAAATGTTCATAATCAGGTGGGCAGTCAGCCTGTCGGCTATACTATATAATAATACCTTAGGCATAATGTTACGGTCATCTAAATTCTGTAGCCCTTCAGAGATGGTCACAGAAATAAGGGTCCCCGGTTTTGCGGCACTAATACGACAAAGAGTAGCGAACACGAGAGAAAGATTATATAATATAACCCACAAAATAAAATAGTTGCTGTTCTGCTTCAACTTAATGGACCATTGATAGAACATTGGATGAAACTACATCGCGACAATCTTATAATAGCAGTAATGTAATTTTTAATTTATTATGGACCTAGACTGAAGTAAATAAATATTATTGTACTCCACCAATAGAATAATGTTATCGTATTCTGCATACCCTCGAGGCGTCCTTCAATGAAAAAAAAATGTATTTATTTCAAAATATAATTTTGCAGAATAATTATTGAACGTCATGAGTACCACCGCTTCTATAGCTCCTTCTAAAACTCTCCAGCTCTCTTCGCTGTAGAAATAATATCGTCACTGGATGAAATTTTTATCATGAGCTTATTGTTCCCATATACTGAGTCTAAATCCTGATTTACATATGCATTATTCAAATAGTTGGTTAACTTGAAACTGGCGAGTTACGTTCTTATTAATTTTGTTCGTTGACGGTCATAAGATGTAAATTAGATTTATAAAATATGTAGTTTAAGTATGTTTAATTATGATAGACCTCATTATCTGCACCACCTACATCGCCAGATTAGGTTATACATTCCTTAAGTTAGGTTGCCTGGAAGAGATTGCTTTAAGCGATAAGGCCGCCTATTGTTTCTACCATGACAATATTGTAAATGTGTATTTTTGAAATTGTATATTTGGTGAGCAATAAAGTGTTATCTATCTATCTATCTATCTATCAGGCTTAAGTACAATGAATTTACAGCGAGCAGTTAGTCGGGAGCTCTACTGGATGCTCTCCTCCTTCTGTTAGCGTGACATGCTTGCAAAGGAGGAGGCGGAACGAGAGCGTGAGCGGACTTCATTGCTCCGCTCCCGTCAAAGGAGGACGCGTCGGCGCCGGAGGGCCAGCTTGGACCTTCGGCTGCCATGAGCTTCCTTAGGGAAAGGGCTCCCCATCATAGGGCGAGTTACAAACCGCCCCACGCAGTTAGAGTAAGAAGAGGCCGGGGGACAAAAGCAGTACCCCGGCAGTGGAACAGGCCGATGAGCCACCGCCTGCCAGGGCCAGCGGAGAGGCTAGGCGTTCACCCATGGCCCTGGCATTAAAGGCAGAGGACTGAATACCGAGGGGTTTTAGTGGGTATCCATATCCATGTTTACTTCTGGCTAGAGGTGCTAGTGCCACTCCGAATTGGGGAATCGCGATTTTCCCCTAGGGGGTTCTGTCCCCCCTATGCGCGGCTGATGACCTTCAATCGGGATTCCTTGTCGCAAAAAAAACAGTTGGTCTCAACTATACATCGCACTTTCCACCATCGCACGCATGACGTAATTTAAAACTTACATAAATGCATTCGCCATTCAAGTTCTATTTATATCGATGTCAGTCCGTCTGTCGCGCGTAATATGTATACACGACCAATGCATGCCAAACACCGAGATCAACTTTTTTACATGTCAACGACGACGCTAACACACGTATTAGAGCAGCTGACAAATTGGACGTCGGATTGTTGGTAGAATTAATTGTCTGCGGTTCGTAAGATATAATCGCAATTTGGAAGCGGAATATATTTCTTTTTTCATTACTTTAGCGGGGAATTACGAGAAGGATGAGTCACAGATGAAAGTAGCGGTGTTGGCGACCTAATAATCTATGAACTACTTGGTTAAGATTTTATTTACTCCTTTTCATATCAGAGACGATTTTCCTTAGATCTTCTCTTGTTTTTACGTTTCGCCAGTAGGTCTAGAATAACACTCAACCGATCTTTAATGAAATTTTAGAAAATTTCCATAAGCAAAAATAGAAAATAGGTAATCCGTGCAGAAACGGAGAAAGAATACAATTTCCTGCGGCCGGGCGGCCTGTCGTAAGAGGCGACAAAAGAACCCACAGCCAGGTGGCCTAGAGTATGCCGCCATAACAGCCTTGAGTTGTCTTCCGGCATTACTGACCAGGTTCCAGTCTCCCTTAAGAGAGCAGCAGCGCATTTGTAGCAGCTTTGGTGTTGCAAATGTCCATAGGCGATGGTAACCGCTTTCTATGAAGTGGCTTGTCCGCTGAACTCCTGCAATAAAAAAAAAGTCCTATCCAGATCCAGCAATGAAAGCAATAGATATAAAAATAAAAGAATTAGAAACTGTGTCGAATAGTATCGTTAGCGAGATTGTTTAATTTTTGCTAATAACAACCCCAAAAGAATGCAATGTTATCAGCATTAAAAATAAATACTCATTCATCGCAATGAATTCACATCATGCAGCATCATAGTTAAATGAGTCACCCAATTGTAATGGCGTCGAGTTATTACGCAGCGTGGGAGTCGAGAACTTTCTTCGTTTAGTGTCGTGTAGGTAATGCCATAAATATTAGCAATGCTGATCGTATCCTTGATTTGGCACTTTTAAAGATTAATGTTGGCCAGTAGTTCTCTAGCACCAAAAATTCAATAAACTGTATACAACACGGAGTTCTATTTTTTTTTTCTAATTGGCTGAAGTTGGCACACAGGCATAGATGTTACCGCTGCAGGGGCCCTCTAGCATCTACGGAGCAGAGGAGTCTTCACCCCTGTTGACGAAGTGAGTTTGCTCTGATTCCCGGGGCACTCTCAGGCACTTTTGCGCTAGGATCGGCGTGGGCGTAACTACGTTCTAAGTCTCATGCCTTTCCTACCATAAGCGCGGGGCACATGGGAGGAGGGTGGTTTTAGTGGGGTATTAGCCCTTGGGCATTTGTCCATTGGTTCGAGTCTCCACACAAGCCGGTTGGTTACTGTTTGGATTGCCCTCAGTGGAATGCCTCCATGATCGACAACGGTCTAATCCCTAGCAAAGGACCCAGTATGTGCGAAATGCATTTACCCGGCTGAAAACAAAAAAAACAGGCATAGACGTTTGTAACACCAAGGGTGATGCTAACGCGTCTCCAGCTTTTAGGATGAGATAGAGGGAATGGGATAAGAGAATAGTAGTATATCCCTTATAGGGAGATGGTATACCATCACAACTATACAACTAAACTATAGGAGATATGATGGGAGGGAAAAATGGGCCATCAGAACCCTTACTCGCCGCAGGGAACATGATTAGCGTAAGGCTAATCATTTCACTATAATATTCCATGAGAGTCGTGATATTCATTTATTCAATTAGTTTGGGAAACATACAATAATTAATATTCTTAAATATATAACATAAAATTAATAAATACATATACATACAGGCTTAGCCTAGTCTAGGTGTTAGTATCCAATCAAAGAATAATTTACATATTAAAAAAATTACAATTATACGAAACTTACATAAAATATCTATTTAAATGAGGTGCATATTGAAAAAAAAATGTCGTCACAATTATAAATTACCCATGAAAGGATCTACATTAGTAAATAGTGCATTGTATTGCTGACAAGTGTGGTATGAAAATGTGTTTTTTGTGTAGTTAGTTTTATATGACACCAACGGGGCCGGCCCAGCGGGCTGTAATCGAGATATTTAACCCAGCATGGTATCTGCCTTCTCAAAAAATCTTCTTGTTCTCTTTCTATTTTTTGCAATTTGTAAATTAGTATAAACAATTGTTGAATCAATCAACATCACGAAGTGTGTGCAACGATTTTGTTTAAAATTTACAGTCTATACCTACTACATATTTATTATTACAACCTTTTATAAATATACAAGAGTTCGTAACCCTTTAGTGGTAGTAATGAGCTTCTCATAAAAGTAATGAATCATAGCAAACATACCATATATCTTTATAAATTATGTTATAAATATAGTATATTACCTGTGGCCGATGTTGTCGTGCGTCACGAATTCCTCAGCAGCGACTTCCATGTTTTAGTTATGCTTTCGAATTGTCACATTTGTTGGCACAAAATTCGCGAATTTCACATATATGAGATTACGCATCGTTTATGAAATGTGTACTTCCTATTTTTTCATCTTCATAGGAAGTTTTGACAATTTTTAACTACATAAATGCAATTCATCAATTGTTAGCGACGCAAAATTGGCAAATACGTATATAACATTTCAAATGCTAAATTGTGTGGATTCTTTGCCACATTACGTATATTTTAAATTTAAGTAACGAAGAACAGGCGGTAGGGGGGCGCACGTAGAATATACAGGGGATTGTTTAGTTGGCTCGCGTCGCCCGTCGCTCGCGCACTGCGCAGTGTGCGTGCGGCGTCCCACAGGGATCGGTCCTCGGGCCGGTTCTTTGGAACGTCGGTTATGACTGGATCCTTCGGGTTCCGGTCCTGCCCGGAATAGGGCTAATCTGCTTTGCGGATGACACCCTACTCACGGCACGCGCTGCGTCATTCGCGGAATCCGTGGACCTTGCCAACGCCGGGCTGGCGATCGTGGTCCGAAGAATAGGTAGGCTGGGCTTGAAGGTCTCCCCGCGAAAACGGAGGCCATCATGTTCCATAGGCGGTTTCGTAACCCCCCCCGCGGACTTGTCCGTTACAGTCCAAGGGTGGACATTCGTGTAGGCCCCAGATGAAATATCTGGGGCTAATTCTTGATGGGAAATGGCTGTTCAAAGCGCACTTTGAGCAGCTAGTTCCCAAGCTCGTGAGTCCGCAGGCGCCCTCTCTCGGCTTCTTCCCAACGTGGGGGGACCGGGGGGACGACTAGGAAACTCTACATGGGCATCCTTAGGAGTATGGCCCTGTACGGTGCACCCGTATGGTCACTGCACTTCACCGCCATAATAGGACTTTGTTGTGCCGCGCACAACGGGTCCTGGCGGTGAGGACCATCCGAGGATACCGTACAGTGTCGTGGACGGCGTCGACACTTTTGGCAGGCGATCCGCCCTGGCCTCTCAGGCGGACGTGATAGCCAAAGTTCGGCGCTCCCGACAGGATGCCCTCGCCCGTGGCCTGGTCTATGGCCAGGCCGAACTCCAGGTGATCAGGACGCGGGAAACCGCGGCCATGATCAAGCGGTCAGTAGAGTTGGAAAACCCTGTTGCTGGCATTGACACGGTGGAGGCGGTTCGACCGCAGCTGTTGCGATGGCTCTCGCGGAAACGCGGGACCCTGACCTTCAGAATGACACAGATACTTACCGGGCACGGCTGCTTCGATAAGTATCTGTGTCAGATTGCGAGCTGCTTGCCTTCACCCCAATGCCGCCAATGTGGCGCGCTAGACACGGCGTTACACACGCTAGTCGAGTGCGCAGCATGGGGCACCTCAGAGGTTTGAACTCGAGACACTTGTAGGACCGATCGAATCGCTGGGCGATCTGGTGCAAGCCATGCTGCACAGCGACGATTGGTGGGTGGGTGCGGCCAATTTCTGCGAGGCGGTAGTGTCTCATAAGGAGGCCGCGGAACGAGATAGGGAGAGAGATGGTAGTGCGCATGCGTCTCGCGGGCGCCGACGTCAGTTGGGAGCCCGGAGGCGCAGGTATGCGCATGACCTCCCTCCCTGAAATACCGCTGCAGGGGCCCTCTAGCATCTAGGGAGCAGAGGAGTCTTCACCCCTGTTGACGAAGTGAGTTTGCCTCTCCCGGGGCATTCTCAAGCACTTGTGCGCTAGGATCGGTGTGGGCGTAACTACGTTCTGTATCTCACGCCTTTCCTGCCATAAGCGCGGGGCACATGGGAGGAGGGTGGTTTTAGTGGGGTATTGATTAGTCGAGTCTCCACACAAGCCGGTTGATTATTGTTTGGATTGCCTCAGTGAAAGCCTCCATGATCAACAACGGTCTAATCTAGCAAAGGACCCGGTATGTGCGAAATGCATTTCCCCTGCGCAGTGTGCGTTCCCCTTCTACTTCGCACGAAATATTCGAATTAGGAGCCATCCACAAATTGCGTCACACGTTAAGGGGGGGATTAAGAAGTGTGACATGGGTTGGGCAGGCTCTTAAATTTCGTGACGTCACATTCAAAATCTAATATATTTAAGCTTTAAAATGCGAAATTTGAAAGCTGTATAGTGTTTAAAGTGTTAAAAATAATTTAAATGGAAATAAAATTGATTACGAAACTGCTGTTTTAATTTAATAATTTCTTGATGTAAAATTGCAAAATAAGTGACGTCACACTAGGGATAGAGGGAGGGAGGAGTCTCACGAATATTATCAGCTTTTACAAGCACGGGGAAGGGGTCAAAAAATCATGAAATTTTGTGGATGGATGGATTTGTTTTTTATTTTATTTTAATTTAATTGTAGATAATGGTTACTAAAAGTTTGTTCTTTTGGAAGCTAATTTGCCTGTTTTCTGTTTAAAAAAGGGCAACTACAATGATTTTAGTAGAAGAATTCAAATTAAGTTCTGTATAGTGCCTGAATGATTGTAAATTACTCTATCATTGTAACACCTGTTCGAGCGAGAATTTTAGTCTACTGAGCCTTGATTTTATTTATTTGAGCGATTAAAAACATTATAAATCAAAATCCAAGGCGTTTTCAATGTTATGTTTGTGGTTACTTACATACTACTAAGCTTACTAAACCGGTATTTTTGATTGACCTTAAGACGTCTAATGAACTTTTGAATTACTAAAAGTCAACAGCAAAGCAAGAAGATTTATTTAAAACTTAGATCTACGATTTGGGCTATAGACATGTTATCCAATTATGAATTGTTATTAGTCCGGGTAAGCGACTTTGGTTCCTTTACTTGTGTGCGCTTTTCATTACTCGACAGCTGATATATCGCTTTTCGTGGGAGGGTGGAAGAGAGCCTTATCTAGCCCACCCAGTTCCTGCAAGAAGTCTCCCAGCTTCTTGACGTTTTATGCATCTACTCAGTTGTCGTGGTCCGTAGCTTGCCATCCCTCTACATTCCAGCAAGGTGTAAGTGGACTATTTCTTCTGCCTCCAGGGTAACTATCTACATAGGGGGCTTTGCTTGACATCCAGGGTAAAGAAACATTTGATAAGGAATGTTTCATTCACCCAGATTTATTGGTTTTATAAAATATTTGTGGTTCCGTAACTTCCAACGAGGTTGTTCAATTGAAAAATTGTAAAAAATCTAACTTGCCATCAAAAGTTTAAGTGTAGTACAACTTTATTGGAAATCTACTAAGTAACTTTGCTGGCTTGTTTCCAGCTTTGGGAACAACAGAAGGCAATGGAAGAGGTAGCTATGCGGGAAGCAAGGGAGGCAAGGGAAGCGAGAGAGGCCCGCGAGAGACACGAGAGGGACCGCGTGGAGCTCCTGCGCAAGAAGGACAAGCACGAACCAAGCGCAAATGCTTCTACGCAGGTCAAACAGAAGTTGCAGGTAAGAAGAAACTATCTATTACAGAGGAATAACATTAATGTTCTCAGATCAAAAATAATAGTTAATAATAGTTAATTAATTTATATGTCAACTCATTCATGAAAATTGTTATTTCATCTTCAAACGTGAGCAAAATGTTATACATGTATATATATATATATATATATATATATATATACGTGAGCTAAAATGTCTCATTGCTTTACAAATGGCTATGTCACTCAATTTTGCACAAGGTTTCACATACCAGTAATGTTGGTGAGGCGTTCCTCTAGATGTTTGTTAGGCCCTAAACACATAGCGTGTTAGACCTTTATTAATATTGCCCAAGGGATGCTAGCTCTGCATTTTTATATGGCCCAACACCTTTCAAATGTGACCCTAGTGTAGGACCAATCAAGTGTTCATTTTTTATTGGAATTTATCTAAATAATATTTTAGTAACAAACTGCTTTAGAAAATGATGTTGCCATGAGAATCGAGCCCCGGTTTGTTGATTTTGTATAAGCTGTATTTGATATGGCTGTAAAAGAATCTATAGTAGATAAAATTGTGATAGATGGAGAATCTAAGATAGTAAATACTTCAACTTGTTGTTTATTTGCAGGAATTTTTAAAGAAGAAACAAGCCGCAAATGGGACAATACCGGGTTCTTCATATAGAAATTGGTAAGTGCAGCTCATGTTAAGGAAAATTATACAGCATAATAATGTCAGCGAAAAACATCTTACTGCTGGAATTAGGCCTTCCTAGGGGAATCGGTGCTATATTCAGGACGCTCGTCTAAGATACATTGTTGTTGGTTACAACTCGCACATTGCAATCGTTGTCATTGTTGCAATTTGCACAATGCAATTTTTGTGACTGTTACAATTTGCACATTGCAATTGTTGTAATTGTTGCAATTTGCACAATGCAATTTTCGTGACTGTTACAATTTGCACATTGCAATTGTTGTGATTGTTGAAACTCGCACATTGTACTTGTTGTAACTTGCACTTTGCAATTGTTGTGATAGTTACAACAACATACAGAAATCGTTGTAAATCTTGCGACTTGTACAATAAACCAGTAAAATTGTCTAAAAATTGTACGTTGTTCATCAGGATTGTTACTTATGTCTTTGAATTGAAAGGCAGGTGCATTAAGTATTGAACCACGTAAATACCTGTAAATATATTATTGAGATGAAAACTTTCTGTCAGATATTTGTAGTTGTTTTCCTCTTTTATTATAGGGGCATAGTGAAATCTTCGTCAGGGGAATCAATAACTTCAACGGGGGCGTCTGCTAACCACCCCTACAGGCTAACCGCCCCGTTGCCTTTAGCACTGAACGCGGCACCCCCACAGCCGTCACCAGCTGACTACCCCTTAAGGAAGACCGGTAAGGGAATTTACAGGCCTAAAGCTAAGTTTACACGATGGCAGTGCAATAACACAATCCAGCAACGACTTGCTAGTGGGCTCGTGTGTACACTAGTTTTAATTTACTTAAGTGTTAACTTTGCATTCGCAAATGGGCGCACCCGTTCTATTATGAATTGTTTACAAGTAACAAGTGTAAGTAAATTTTAAGTGACGTGCATGTAAATGATGATAATATAAGTATTTATAATAAAATGCAATAAGTTGTTTTTAAATCTTCATATTTACTTACGTACTTACTACATGTAAACTAGCCATTATGGACAGAAATTGATTTCAAATTTATTGGGTCAAACAGTGATTGTTGTCGAAAAATCTGAGCATTCAGTCACTGTCGCCGTGTGAACCAGCTTTTACTGTATGGAGTTCACCCGTTGTGTGCTTTAAAGTGTGTTTTCGATGTTTTGATTTGAACTAACTAATTGTTTAGCTCAAGGGTACGCAGGGGAACGCTTGCTATAATTTATAACCATAAGATAAGACATTACATTGGAAATTTTAAATGATTTTCTTAAGTTATTCAATACACGCAATAGTAGGAACTGTATGAAGCAATGAAACAGAAGCGACTTCATGTTTTGTAATGTTTAACAAGAAATTTATTTTAGAGTCAATAGTTCAGTCTATTCCTGGTGGATGAATATGGAGTGGCACTTCAAAACAAACTAGACAGGTGGCGGCAAGCGCTAGAGGGCGTTGGATTAAAAGTCAGCAGAACCAAAACCGAATACCTGTTTTGTGATTTTGGCGGGACCTCTAGTGCTGTGCTTCTTAAACTATAACCCCGAATTCAGATACCTTGGTTCACTACTGCAGAGTAATTGTGATATAGAGAGGGATGTAAGGAGAAGAATAAATGTAGCATGGCTAAAGTGGAGACAGGTAACTGGTGTGACGTGCGACAAACTAACGCCACTGAAATTAAAAGGACAAATATATAAATCTGTCATACGACCAGTCATGCTATATGGGTCGGAATGTTGGGCCACTAAAGCGATAAACCACAAACGATGAGAATATTGAGATGGATGTGTGGTGTCACAAGAATGGATAAGGTGAGAAATGAGTACATAAGGGGATCTTTGAAAGTTGCACCAGTGACTGACAAATTGAGAGGAAGAAGATTAAGGTGGTATGGGCAAATAATGAAGAGGGATGAAACTACAAGATTGACGGGCACAAATGTAAGGGTAGACCAAAAAAAAGGAAGATGGATTGTGTGAAGGATGATATGATGATATGGTGGTGTGATAGAAGATGTATGTCAGAGTAGAGGAGTGTGGAAGGCAAAGACATATTGTGACGATCCCAAATAATTGGGATATGGTGAAAGAAAAATGAAAGTTCAGTCAATTCGTGGCCAATTTCCATATTTTGCTAACCGTTTATTTGTCTTAGCATCGGTTAAAAGTTGACATAAGCTACATACAAATAATGTCGAAATTCAACTAATGGTAGGGGAAGTGAATAAGAAGAAGAAGTAAGATCCTAGAACCGGCCATCAGTCAGTGTATCATATCAGCCCATAAATGTCCCACTGCTGGGCCTCTCATTATAGGGGGAACGGACAGTATACTCGCCACGCTTGTCCAAGGCGGATTGGCATGTTTGACACATCGGTTATCTCGATGTGCAGGTTGCATCACGATGTTTTCCTTCACCGTTGTTAGCACGTGGTAATTGTAACAATATGCACATTAGGTCAGAAAAACGCCTAAGCGGTGCATGCGTTCCGGCCAGGATCGAACCCGCGACCTTTGAGTTTGGGGCGCGTGCGCTAGCCATTACGCTGCCACGACTCCATACACGCAGTCGGTGTAATTTAAGAAAATAACGTAGAAAATCAATAAAATTGCTTGATTCTTGTTTCAATTTTGCAGTAAGAGCTCTAGAGATTAGTATTGACAGCAACTCGCAATTTACTTCACAAGTGAAAATAAAATAAAAAATATATTAATTAACTCCAAATCTTTCAGCTCCGTAACAACATCGTTCTTCCCCTGTGTCCCTTTGAGTTTATTACAAATTATTTGGATGGCGGTAATAGCTTGTTATTCGTTTTTAGTATATTTAAAGTTCACTCCACATATAGTTACATATTCAGGTATGATACGTATACTTGACAACAATTAAACAATAAATTATAACACCACACAAAGTCACAAACACACAACTAACAACGAAACTCATACACATACTCACACCAACGCGCACTACCACCGCATTGCATTACACACCCACTTCGCAAACAAACCAGGACACACAAAGAGCCTAAAAATTAATAAGCTAGGCACAGAAAGGAAAAACAACACAAATGGCACTAGTTAAGATATATATATATATATAGGTATAGACATAAGGCACAGACTGCACATGCACTTCCTCACAACACCAGCATGTAACAGATACACTCTACATTAGTATAAGTTTCAGTATTAAAAATAGAAAAAATAATATTATAAGTTATTCTTAGGTACACTACAACATAAAAATCACTAAATTAATGTCACACACACAATAACAAAATAAACAATAAGCGTGTATGTGTGTAAAAACTTTCATAGAAATTAAGTTGTAAAAAAGAGTACGGAACTCGAGTCCGTAGAGTAGAGTAGTTAAAAAAAAAAAAAACTTGACTTTCATACAGATCGTTGAATATGTTCACATTTTAACTTGGCAATTTAAAGTGCAAAGGTTTTGCACTTGTTATTTACCTTTCGTCGCTTAGCTGATCGTCTTTAAACGATTTCTGGATTAAGCCATTGCTCTAATAAGAAGAACTAAAGTTGATGTCAATAAAGAAGAACTTTCATAACAGTTGAAATAATAGACTTTTTGACAGTCCGAAAGGTAATGACTGATCAATTTACCATAGAACACACACGTATACACGGCTAGTCTTGGTATATGTAACAATGGAAAAGTGTATCAAAATGGACTACACCTTGTCCTATATCTGACTAATTGTTCATTCGTCTTACTACTACATAATTAAAATTTGACATAAGCTCCATACAAGTATTGTTCAATGTCGAATAGTTGATATATATAGGAACAGACATATGTCTCGTAATTTTGTATACTATAAGATAGGTAAACTATTATTAATAAGGATAAAGTATATAAGGAAACAATTATATACAGTTATTTTGTAAATTGCATATACCGAAAATAACGTCGCATAAATTACGATCCCTTCTAATGCAACTATATTTTATGTATTGTATTTATTATATTACGTCGCATAGCAAACAATACCGCATATTAAGGTGTGAGACAAGATATGAGTTTAATAATTTTTGAAAAAGGACTAAATATCTAAATCATATTTTTGGATATTTTATCACATTGCCTTTCTAAAGTGCAGTAGTAAAAAATTACTACATGTAATTTTGTTGTATAAAAACTGAATTCCAAAATTGGTGTTCCTTGAACTGCACAAACTACATACTTTTGTTTAAGGAACTACTTAGAGTTCTCGCTCGCGCGTCACCGCGACCGCGGTCGTTATGCTCGTGGCGAAAACGTCACTAATGACGACATGATTTTCTCTCACAACGACCCATGTCAAGGGATGGGTCAAATAATCGTTCCACTTGAGTTTACGATTGTAACGCCGGCAAGCAAGTGGAACGTGGACTTGGTCGTTGTGAGTCTCTAATGGAACGTAGCCCATATTTGAACAATATAATTACGAATGTTTCACAGACAGGGCATTCCATAGGTAGCTCACAACGCTCAAAATGCTTCGTTAGCCGTTCCAAAAGGCGACCGCAGTCGTTGTGGTGAAAACGTCACTAATGACGTCATCATTTTCGATCACACAACGCTCACAACGACCCATTTCAATAGCTGGGTCGAATAACCGTTTCACTAGAGTTTATGAATGTAACGTCCACAGGCAAATGGAACGGGCAAATTCGCGGCCCTGAACATGGTCGTTGTGAGTCTCTTGTGAAACGTAGCCATAGAAAACATAATTTTGATTAGGAAAAGGTTTCATACGTAAAAAATGTCAAAATTATTATGTACAATCAAAAACAAATTTTTGTGTAACATTCATAGAGATTTGTCGTAAGTCTTTAACGTTGTGACGCGAGAGCGAGATAGCGAACTACTTTTAGATAGGTAGGTTCCCCAATAACTTTTAGGTGATTTTACTGCATATATTACTCGACAAACTATTTATTCAATGACAAATTTGAAATTATAATTAATAATAATATTTTAATTAAAAGCAAATAATTGACATACACAGTTTGGAGTAATATTATTATATTGTATAATTAATAAATAAAAATAATAAGTATTATTCAAAATATGTATTATGTATTAGTATCCAACTACCTTATACAAGAATAAATATTTCATTTAATTTTATGATAGTGACCTGACATGCATTTTTGTCTCTGCAACGGTACATTTATCGATATGAAATAAGATATATTGCGTATAAATGTTTGCTAAGTGACGTTTGGTAGTTGTCGATGAATAACAAGATGCATGAGCGTGGCACTAACCTTGCAGCGTCGGAGCCGAACATGCTGAAGGTGCGGCTGAAGGCCCGAGTGATCGAGAGGCGCGCCTCGCCGCTCGCCAGGCGGCCCCTTAAGACCAGGGTCAAACACCGCAGTAAGTATCAATCACCACCATTCCGTGTGCGGGACTCCTTGTTGATCGAATACAGCCCCTAAAGTTGCCTCGTCTCAATTTAGGGCAATCATATTTTGGTACTGTAGAGTACAGTGAAAAATAAAAACATTTCACAAGTGGTCTTTAGATTCCTTATTGATTGAATAAAGCCCGTAAAGTTGCCTCGTCTCAATTGAGGGCAATCATATTTTGGTACTGTAGAGTACAGTGAAAAATAAAAACATTTCACAAGTGGTCTTTAGATTCCTTATTGATTGAATAAAGCCCGTAAAGTTGCCTCGTCTCAATTGAGGGCAATCATATTTTGGTACTGTAGAGTACAGTGAAAAATAAAAACATTTCACAAGTGATCTTTAGATTCCTTATTGATTGAATAAAGCCCGTAAAGTTGCCTCGTCTCAATTGAGGGCAATCATATTTTGGTACTGTAGAGTACAGTGAAAAATAAAAACATTTCACAAGTGATCTTTAGATTCCTTATTGATTGAATAAAGCCCGTAAAGTTGCCTCGTCTCAATTGAGGGCAATCATATTTTGGTACTGTAGAGTACAGTGAAAAATAAAAACATTTCACAAGTGGTCTTTAGATTCCTTATTGATTGAATAAAGCCCGTAAAGTTGCCTCGTCTCAATTGAGGGCAATCATATTTTGGTACTGTAGAGTACAGTGAAAAATAAAAACATTTCACAAGTGGTCTTTAGATTCCTTATTGATTGAATAAAGCCCGTAAAGTTGCCTCGTCTCAATTGAGGGCAATCATATTTTGGTACTGTAGAGTACAGTGAAAAATAAAAACATTTCACAAGTGATCTTTACATTCCTTATTGATTGAATACAGCCCCTAAAGTTGCCTCGTCTCAATTCAGGGCAATCATATTTTGGTACTGTAGAGTACAGTGAAAAATAAAAACATTTCACAAGTGGTCTTTAGATTCCTTATTGATTGAATAGAGCCCGTAAAGTTGCCTCGTCTCAATTGAGGGCAATCATATTTTGGTACTGTAGAGTACAGTGAAAAATAAAAACATTTCACAAGTGATCTTTACATTCCTTATTGATTGAATACAGCCCCTAAAGTTGCCTCGTCTCAATTGAGGGCAATCATATTTTGGTACTGTAGAGTACAGTGAAAAATAAAAACATTTCACAAGTGATCTTTACATTCCTTATTGATTGAATACAGCCCCTAAAGTTGCCTCGTCTCAATTCAGGGCAATCATATTTTGGTACTGTAGAGTACAGTGAAAAATAAAAACATTTCACAAGTGGTCTTTAGATTCCTTATTGATTGAATACAGCCCCTAAAGTTGCCTCGTCTCAATTCAAGGCAATCATATTTTGGTCCTGTATACCAGGTACTTACTGTAAAGGTATTATATAATAATAATACGTTTCTACACTTCTCTTATATGAAGATCTATTTGAATACTATGAAAGTGAACAATCTATTTGTAACCTTTTAGGGTGGCAGCTCGGTGTTTCAGTGTGGGTTATTATAGTCACTTGTCAACAGTTTAATTCTGTCACTAATTACGCCATAAAAGTAGGCATTACTGTATATATTTCTTTATATAAACGATAGTTAATTACAATAAATAAACAGTCATTCTGTGAACTTAACTACTAATAGTACCTATAGTCGGACCTCCAAATGTATAATTAAACTAATTAAATTTTTATTCTAATTCCCTAAAACATGATTTGAAACTCGATGAAACGAAACAGCGACACTAAAAAGAGATAAACACAAATCTATAGGACTAAGCCTGCGAGAGAATGAGATAGAATACATTATATTTAATAATTTAAATAAAATGCTCATACAGATAGTTGGAAATGTTTTGAAGTTTTTCGTTAATACTTCAAATTTCATGTTTTAAAGCTTAATTATAGCGATATAATATATGAAATGTGACGTCATGATATTTGGAATCCCTCCCACAGTAACAATATTTATTTATCAAATGTTCACAAACAGTTATTAATCTCTGTGTAATACATGTATATTTGGATTAACTGAAGTAGGTAATTACTAGCTACGCCCCGCGGTTTTACCCGCGTGGTGATGGAAAATCGTTATATTTTGGATAATTCGTTCTGTTGTGTAACCTATACTATTGTAAAGTTGCATCAAAATCTATTCAGTAGTTTTTGCGTGAACGAGTAACAATCATACATCCATATATTCTTACAAACTTTCGCGTTTATAATATTAGTAGGATTACTTATAATAATAATACAATGGTCAGGGGAAAAAACAAGTTTCGTGTTTTGTATATTCGGAAGAACAAATTGTTGTAGCTACAAAAAATCCCAAATCTTTTTTTTTTATTATACCTATGTTTGTGAAAGTTTATACAACAATGATATTCCATTTGATTTTTTTTTATTAATTACAGCCTTCTCCTCCATCATATGCCAAGACAGAGACTTTTCTTTTTCATATCTTGTTCTAACTAATTCTATTTCTAATGTATATGGGATGATAAGGGGGGGTATATTATTTATTTTTAGTTTCATTGTTTTTCTTTTCCTTTTGTTACAACTCTTATTATCTATTACAGTTCTTATTACTATTACATTTATATATCTATATTTTAATTAATTCTGTTTATTACATTATGTTTATTTATGTTCTATTTTCTGTTTATTCTATATATTTATTACTATTTAACTATTACATTTATGCTTTTACAGGTTGGGGTATTTGTATTCTTAATACTATTTTAAGTATACTGTGTGAATATATACAATTACCAGTGTATTGTCACCAAAATCCATTTGATATTGTAGTCATACCACTACGTGAGTGGTGGATGGATGACAGGATATACATCAGATGGACAGACAGCCCACGTATACGAATGAGGCCCTTCGCGTCCACCTTTATAATGCACAGCAAAAGAGTGGAATTCATTGCAGGAGTTTGTTATTCCCGGTACCTGGGAGTGAATAGGTGGAAATTATTCTGTGAGTGTGTATGTGACTGAACTCCTCCTAAGCGGCTGGACCGATTTCGATGAAATTTTTTGTGTGTGTTCAAGTTGATTCGAGAATGGCTTAGATTCATAATTGGACCCGGGAGGTGGCCGTGCAAGATATAATTTATTAACAAAAGCTTTTGTTTCCGCAGACTGCGACGGCACGTCGCCGCGGGGCTCGCCCCCCGGGGGCACCGCGACGGCGCCCATCCGCGAGGAGGAGGAGGGCTGCACGCGCGCCCCCGACCTGCTCTTCTCCTCGCCTTCGATGCCCAACATCTCCTGGGAGGCCGCACGCCCCCCCGCCCAGGCACCACCCGCCCCCCACGCAACCGCCCACGGTGAGACCCAGCGACACCTGTCAGCCACTTAGGGGGCATTTATTCATTACGTAAGGGTCCCGAGGGAAGAGACCACAGACAAGTCCATAATATACATTGTAAACCATGTAATAACTTGAACGAATAATAATAGCCTTAAGGAATCACCCAAATAAGGTTCGTTGTCTCGCTCGCGTATTACCACATTTAGGAGATATAATTTGTCAGAATTTACGAGTACTTACGACAAATCTGTATTCAACAATTCGCAACAATATTGTTGCGAACGTTTCACAAAAAAATAATTGTGATTCAGACAAAAGTTTCAAGTATACTTTTTGCCCCACTAAAAATGTTTTTTATGTATAGTAATACATTTTATTTATATTTATGTTTATGACTTGGCAGCTAGGCCTTTAAGCCAGAACTTAGATTACAATGTAGTTTCTTCATTTTCCTAAGCCTATGTGTAGCACAGCTGAACTGTAGGTTATCAGCTGGTGCCATTCAACGGAGTTCTTGTAACAACTCAAAAGGCCACATTCGACTGTACAGTTCACATTTCTCACAAAACAATAATTACTACTCAAAAACTATCAATATCACAGCACATCTCCTTTCAGTTCCCGCCAAAAATTCCGTATAGTAACGTATACGAAATCAAAATTAAATGATGTGAAACATTTGTCATCTTCTTGAGATTTGTCGTAAGTGAATTCTGTTGTGGGGGTGCCCGTGCCCCGTATAGGGTGGAAGAGTGAGATGGAATGCTCCTCTGTTTCAAAGGAAGATCTTCCAGGGAGGCTATTGTTATACTCTCGCAGACCTGGGCGCCCGACTGTAATTGTTGAAAATGTGTATATATTATTTGTACGTTTCGGGAAACGTTTGCGACCTCAATTATTGCACAGCGCCATCTATTGGCTTGTAAGTGTTCCACTACACTGCAATTTTATTTTTTGCGAAGCTTGCAAACAGGCAGATGATCCAGCTCACGGAAAGTAGTTACTGGCGCCTATAGGCGTTTGCAACACCAGGAGTGAAGCCAACACGTTGCTAGTCATTAGGATGGGATTGAAGGGGAGGGAGTACGGGGACGAAGTAGAGGGATTTGACCAGAGGAATGGGATAGAAGGGACTGCGATATGGCAGGGGGAAGTGGGCCCTCGGAACTCTCACTCATCGCACGAACCGTTTCAAGCCGATATTCTGTGTTCGCGTGATATCACGCGACTGCCTCTGTGGTTGAGCTGGTTAGGCCGGCCGAACTCACTACAACGCAGAGGTTCGGGGTTGGATTCCTTGCATGGTGAATTTCGGAAATGAACTTTCCGTTATTTACTCTAGGTTTCTGGGATCGGCCTCATAGTAGTCCGTTGTAAATTACCCATAATACAAGCGTAACTTGCTTAGCTTGGGACTTCAATGTGTGTTTGTCTTACGATTATTATTATTATTTAATGATTTCAGCATCGCTCTAACACGTTTATTAAATCTATTAGATATCTTCAGAAATGTGTTAATTTTGGTAGCCCCTTGAGTCTTTCTTCGTGATTAAAAAATAATACACTGTTTATCAGGTGTCGGTTTCGTTACCTCCTGTGTCGGAGGCTGAGGCGTTCGGCGTGGGCGTGGGCGTAGGTTCGACCGTGGGCGTGGGCGTCGGCCTCGGCGCCGCTCGGCTGGCGAAGCGGCCCCTCGGAAGGACGCACTCGGCCCCCTTGCCCCTCGGAGACCCACAGTTACACCCCCCCACCGCACACCACTACTTGCGAGATCAAATTAGAAAAACGGTAAGTGAACATCGAAGTGTAAAGAGTTTTGTGTAGTGCTGGAGTACAGCTGACTGTGTGACGGCTCATCTGGTGGAAAGTGTATATCGTCGCCTATGGACATTTGCAACACTGAAGGTGCTACCTATGTGCTGGTGGCCTTTTAAGGGCTGGAACCTGGCCACTGTTGTCGAAACCCAGCTCAAAGCCATTCAGACGGGTAAACGCCCTATCGCCTGGCTGTAGGTGCAACTGGTTGATCGTACTTTAAAAATATTTTAATAAGGTAGCTGACACATGCCATAATAATATATTCTGAAACAATTATTAAACTGTAATCATTAATTTTTTATTCAAAATAAATTCTACCAAGGAACACTTTTTAAAGATCATGCATAAGTTAAAATTTAAATTTCCTTCCTAGTCTCTGTACACCGTTTCGCGACGTGTGATTGCTGTTAAGGAGAAGAAGCGGCAAGAAACTCTCCAGCAACACGTCTAGCTAAAAAATGTGTTTTCTTTATATACATACCTACAGACTTGAAATTTGGCATGGACCTTCCTTTCGCCAAGTAGAGGTCAGCTAAGAACGGATTTTACGGCGCGCGAAGCGGCCGGGTATCAGCTAGTTGTATATATATCTCAAGTTCTTTTTTAATAATGCGGAACGGCCTCCGCCAGGTGCTGACGCGCGCCCACGACGCGGCGGCGGCGGCGCAGCTCCGCGAAGAGGAGGGCGAGGTCATCGACCTGACGGCGAGGCGGGCGCCGGCGGAGGGCGCGGCGCCCGGCTCGGCGGCGGAGCCCGCGCCCCTCGCCCGGGCCCTCAGCTCCCCGCTGGTCGGGGCCCGGGCCCCGGCCACCGGCCTCGCCTACGACCCCCTCATGCTCAAACACGGGTAAGTATTTTACACCAAGCTCATGTGTGGACGATAGGGCGAGAAGCAAGTATATAAGAGGATTTCTAAAAGTTATTTTATTAGCATGAAAGTAGAGTATTTAGAAACCTCCGTGGTGTTTATAAAAAGTGTGACGTCAGCACTTGGTGACGACCCGTATTTGAGTCCTCAAAATAAAATTTCAAGAGTACTCGGTATCGTTTATTCCAAGAGCGCTACGACTTCCCAGAGAGGTCCGTCCCGTTCGGCGGCTCGGACAATAATGACCGAGATTTTTTATTGGACTTGACTTTGTTGGTCCGAAGATCCTCACAACTTTACCAGGGTTTTTTTTGTGAATTCATATTTTAGTATTAAAACAACAACTTTATCATTTGAAATACTGAACTACCTCGAATTAAAAATATAATATCTCAATAAAAACTGTTATCTATGCTTTTATTGTTCCCTGACAGCTGTAGTTGCGGTGCGCACGCGCCGACGCACCCGGAGCACGGGGGCCGGCTGCAGTCGGTGTGGGCGAGACTGTGCGAGACCAACCTGGTCTCGAGGACCGAGAGGACCAGGCCCAGGAAGGCAACTTTTGAAGAGTTGCAGGTTAGTTTAGCGGTTTTAGACTAATATAGAAGGACGAGTTACCTTTTACTATCGACACGTTATACGTAGTTATGAGTGTGATCAATGTATTTGAAAAAATATTGAGTTTGGTGGTAAGTAAGCCCTCATCAGACTAGAAATAAAACTATAATTTTTGAATCGAGAGAAAAAAAATTCTACTAATGGTTTGTTTACCAAAACAATCCCAATACTAGTGATCGATCATTCTGACTAATTTTTACGTCGTATTATTATAAAAAAAATGGATCATATTCTCCATCGTTTATATAGTCTATTCCAGATTTTTTTTTATTGCTGAAGCACAGCAGACCGGCTGACGGCCACACGGCATGTTTATAGTTGACAGAATGGAAAAATGGACAAAATGAAAAAATAAACAAAATCACAAAATCTATCCCTTTTTTTTCGGAAAAGTATCCTATATCCATCCTCGATATTGAACTTACATATATATATATATCGAATATCAGTCAAATCGGTCCGATAATTTTTCCGTGAAAGCATAACAGCCAAACAGAGACATATACTTTTATTCCGAAAACTACCCCGTTTTTCGGGATAAAAAGTATCCTATGTTCATCTTCGGCATCGAATATATATATATATATACTAGCTGTACCCGGCAGACCCTGTCCTGCCTTTAAAAAATAAAAATCTAGAACCCGATTACAGCGTCATCTTTCGGGACCAAATATTAATCTAAACTCGAATCAACTTGAACAGAGTAGAAAATTATTAAAGTACTTATATCGCTATTAAAAAATAGGGGTTGGTGGTAGAAGGATGAAAATTTAGGGTTGTATATATTTTTTTAATGCTAAATCATAATAAAATATAAATAAGAATGTTTGTAAAAAAATTAAAAATATATTTAGGGGTGGGTCACCCTTATCATTTAGGGGTATGAAAAATAGATGTTGTCCGATTCTCAGACCTACCCGATATGCACACAAAATTTCATACAAATCGGTTCTGCCGTTTCGGAGGAGTTTGGTAACTAACACCGTGACAGGAGAATTTTGACAGGATATATATATATATATATATATATATATATATATATATATATATATATATATATATATATATATATATATATATATATATATATATATATATATATATATATATATATATATATATATATATATACTGAGTTTCAGCCTAATCGGTCCAGCAGCTTTTCCGTGAAAGCGTAACAGATAGACAATTACTTTCGCATTTATAATCAATACTAGCTGCGCCCCGCGGTTTTACTCGCGTGGTGATGGAAAATTGTGATAATGATGATCACTCCCACTATATCTTTATAAATTATAGCCTAAGTGTTATCCTAATGTGTAAGCTATATTATTGTAAAGTTTCGTCAAAATCCATTCAGTAGAACAGATTTAATCCTGTTACACCTTAATACTAATCTCTTATACTTAGAAGATGTCCCATACCGTCCTATTGGAAATAGAGTAGAATGCAAACGACATTATTGTTGCAGTCAGTACACACAGAGGCGCACGTGCTGATGTTCGCCGGGCGGGGGCGCGACGCCGGCGGCGGGGGCGTGGCGGGCGTGGGGGCGCGGGGGCGCCGGCGCCGGGGGCGTCCGGCAGCTGGTGCGGCTCGCGTGCGGGGGCGTCGGCGTCGACTCGGACACGGCCTGGTCGGAGGCGCACACGGCGCCCGCCGCGCGCATGGCCGCCGGCGCGGTGCTGGACCTCGCGCTCAGGACCGCCAGGGGCGAGCTCAGGAACGGGTGAGTCCGCCGCTCCAGGCTATGGCTTCTACAACTGCCAATCATCACTATTCTATAGACTACACTTCTGACTGTAGACTGTAGACTTCTATAGACTGCATTTTTCCACCTGACATCAGGCACAATGTCAGTCAAACGTGAATCTATAAATTATAAAAAAATCTGCCGAGCGCAGTTTTAGATGGGAGCGTATTTTTTTTTTATGTAGCACTACTAGCGGGCTCGGCAGACCCTGTGCTGCTCAGGAAAAACGAAAATCTAGAACAACAACACAACACCACCTACTCGATCCCATTCTGTATCTAAATCGTCTACTAATATACACAAAAATTTCTTCAAAATCGGTCAAACCATCTAGGGTTGTGTGACGTACACATGAACAGAAAAAAATATAGTATATATATAAAGATATTTAAAACTTCGACATTTGCACTAAAAAAATGGCAAGGTATTCTCCATCCAATACATTCTAATATCTTAATTGTAAGACTTTTAATGTATTAAATATAAAAAAGTGGGCAACAGTTGCAAAAAATTGATTATTTTTAACTACGAATTGTGCGTTTGCATTTAAATTCTCAATTATTTAGTGAGCAGCGCTTTTTCGAGCCTACAATTTGGCTGGAAAATTATTCTAAATATTACTAACTTTATCAGGTTTGCGGTGGTCCGTCCCCCAGGCCACCACGCGGAGCCCAATCAGGCCATGGGTTTCTGCTTCTTCAACTCCGTGGCCATCGCGGCCAGAACATTGCGCACGCGCATGGGACTGCAAAGGATACTCATTGTCGACTGGGTAAGCCGCTATTAGTGTTTCTATTGAAATTGAATAAGACTAGCTTCTTGTTTGATTGCATGTTGACGTGTTGCAATTAAATGTTAACCAAAGAGTTCTTTTATCGAAAGGTTTCGAATTTTTGTATATATTCATGGTGCTTCGAACCGGATCAGTCCATCGCGAACCCGACCGGCTTGAAGGATCATGTTTTTGGAATGGCTGGTATTCTTATTAGATTTATATATAAAAGGGAACAAGACTGTTTGAAGTTTAAATGCTGAATAGATTCAATACCTCGAAATATTCATAATTTTTATGGACTTAATTTGTTTTATGCATTTAACATTTTCCGAAACCAATGTCTGTGAAAGAGAGCAATTATTCACTACCATCAAAGTCGTGTTCCTCAGTAGCTTCAATCCGCAGCACGAGGGGAACGACTTAGAAGAAAGACGACTATTTTATAAATATAGATTTAGAAAAAAATGTATAAATGTTTACTTAGAAAAAGAATTTTGTATAAATATTGACTTAGAAAAAGATTGTTGTATAAATGTTGACTTAGAAAAAGATTGTTGTATAAATGTTGACTTAGAAAAGGATTGTTGTATAAATGTTGACTTAGAAAAAGATTGTTGTATAAATGTTGACTTAGAAAAAGATTGTTGTATAAATGTTGACTTAGAAAAAGATTGTTGTACAAATGTTGACTTAGAAAAAGATTGTTGTATAAATGTTGACTTAGAAAAAGATTGTTGTATAAATGTTTACTTAGAAAAAGAATGTTGTATAAATATTGACTTAGAAAAAGATTGTTGTATAAATGTTGACTTAGAAAAAGATTGTTGTATAAATGTTGACTTAGAAAAAGATTGTTGTATAAATGTTGACTTAGAAAAAGATTGTTGTATAAATGTTGACTTAGAAACAGAATGTTGTATAAATATTGACTTAGAACAAAAAGAATGTTATATAAATGTTGACTTAGATAAAGAATGTAGTATAAATGTTCACTTAGAAAAAGAATGTTGTATAAATGTTGACTTAAAAAAGATTGTTGTATAAATGTTGACTTAGAAAAAGATTGTTGTATAAAGATGGAAAAATAGTGTTATATAAATGTTGATTTCGAAAAATAATTTTATATAAATATTGACTAGAAAAAGATTGTTGTATAAATATTGACTTAGAAATAGATTGTTGTATAAATGTGGACTTAAAAATAGAATGTTGTATAACAGGACGTACACCACGGCAACGGCACGCAGCAGATATTCTACGAGGACCCGCACGTGCTGTACGTGAGCATCCACCGGCACGACGAGGGCAACTTCTTCCCGGGCACGGGCGCGGGCACCGAGTGCGGCGCCGGCGCAGGCCTCGGCTTCAACGTGAACGTGCCCTGGAGCGCCGGCCTCAGCCCGCCCCTCGGCGACGCCGAGTACCTCGCCGCCTTCAGGGCCATCGTGATGCCCATCGCGAAGGTGAGCATGGCCGCTTGCAGAGAGACGACGAGAAGTTGCACTCTCAATGTATTTGTTTTTTAATTAATTTAATATGAAACTGAAGACTATACATACAAAAGTCTTAACTGATAATATTTAAAATGCTGAATATGTTTGTATATGCATTTCGGAAAGTTTTGGCCTTGCCATCTATGCAGGAATAAATCAATTCATGTACGTGACTTAACATTGTATATAAATATTGTATATAATCTATATGAAGGAGTGTGAAATTTGGTATAGTTAAAATTTATATGGAGACAAAATGCTAGTAATACATTAAATTTATATAAATAATATCTTACTTAGTTGAAATAACAGTTTTATATACATATTGTCACGCCTGTTTCCCATTGGGGTAGGCAGAGACGATGGTTCTCCACCCCCTACGATCCTTACAGTCATTTTTCGCTTCTTCAACTTTCATTAATCTCTTCATACATATACGTTTATTTAAACTGCTTTTTATCTGAGTATTTTTCAAAATATCTTCAGTTTAATCATTTTCAAAAAAATTATAGTATTTGAAATAAAATATAAAAATAAGAGAAACGAGGGCTCTTATATATTATACTGAGGGGTAGAGATGAGACGACGAGTTCGGGAATAAAACTGTGGGATGTCAGGCGAGAAGACTAATTTTAGGGGAAAAGAGAGACATTGAGAAACACCAATCACATCGAGGTGGTGCATTTTCTTATGGTAATTTATTTGATATTAACGCGGTATTGTGGAGGGCAAGCGAAGTCGATTTGACAGATATGACAGATAAAGAGACTAGAGTACAAAGTTCATACAGCCATGTTAGGACAGAATAAAATTGACGTAAGGATCTCTAATTTGTAGGGACTAATTATTATGTAGAAAAATATGTTTAGAAGAGACGAATTATTAACAAACTAATGATTGAATGGTAGGAAATTCAATGCTTAAAAGGCGGGCATTTCAATGTGCAATAGTGACGATTATGATTGAAAATGGCTACGTTACAATTATAAGTATGAGATGTGAACGTGTACGTGTGGTGGTCAGGAGTACGACCCGGAGCTCGTGCTGGTGTCGTGCGGGTTCGACGCCGCGGCGGGGCACCCGGCGCCCCTCGGCGGCTACAGCGTGTCCGCCGCCTGCTTCGCGCACATGACCAGGGACCTTATGCAGCTCGCCAACGGAAAGGTAAACTGGCAACACTAATTTAAATTCAAATGTTTTTATTCAAAATAAGTTCCACCGGAGAACACTTTTTGAAGGTCATACATATAAGTTAAAATTTAAATTTACTTCCTAGTCTCTGTACACTGCTTCGCGACGTGTTATTGCTGTTAAGGAGAAGAAGCGGCAACAAACTCCCCAGCAACACGCCTAGCTAAAAATTGGTTAATTAAAACTTTTTTTTTTAAATAAGTTTTATACAGAAGTATGATACACAATTACATTTCCAATATTAAAACGTTATACAAAATATAGTATAAGAGGTTGGAGCGAGCTGCTATGTAAATGAAGTTTTGTCATTAACTAGCATTAATCGAATTAACACAAGCGACACCACTTGTCCTCTCATTACAGGGTATCGGACATATCTGTAAGATTATAAAATTCTAAAAATGCCGTTTCTGTAAATTGAACCTATTTAGAAAGAAAAAAAAACAACTGGAATACACTATTGTTACGACCGACAAAGACCAGTCCACACCTGCAATTTATTACCTTTTTGGCATTTGGACTTCTTTTGTTTACCTTATATTTAGAATTTGTAATTAGAAAACAGCTGTGCCGATTAGGAATTCTAAGAAATTCGATCTACGCGGGCGGGCAGCCATATTGTATCGGTGCAGTATATAGCAATGGCCCAATGGAGAGATCAGCAGTCTAGCGATGTTCACAAGCGAGACAAGACGTGTGTACATTCGATAGGCTATATAGTGATGGACTTTGCGCATGTTATTGAATCGTGTATTACGTTTGTACTGGTTGTATCTAGTTATATTTGTACCTGTGTTATACGTGTTTGTATAGTTCTAACAAATTATATAGTAATTCCAAACGGCATTTTAATTCGAGTCCTGTAACTCGTAACACTATATAGATGATAGAGGACACGGTGCATTTAAAATTAAAAAATGTTTAGTTGTTCGGGATTCACGTAAAAACTAATAGGCCGATTTCTATGCAGTTTTTGCTGGTTGACTACTACTTTTATTCTTGAGAACCCCGCGGGAATTTTCCAGGCAGCAGTTCGAAGTTGTTCGGGTGCATAAAAGTTAGCTTATTCCGGCACAGATTTCACTAAATCGATAGCTTACATTTTTTTTGATGGTACGGTTGCCTCAGGACTCCCGCGCGAATTTCAAATCAAGCGTGGATGAGGTCGCGGGCATATCCTAGTTGACTATAATACTATATCCTTCATTGACGACTCGTTAAATGACGAGTACACTGTGTAGGGTTCACTGTACAATGTAATGTTGACGCTGCGGCCTATTTAGGCTATATTAATATATATATCATACGTGCAATTATTTTGTGGGTGAGTTGCTAACGAGTCGTTTATAAAGTTCATAACATATGACTTCAACTACAAAGATGAAAATTCATGTCCTTCGTAAGATCCTATCGTTCAGGTTTTGAGTATTATAAGCTACATAGAATTAATTAGTGTGAGTACATATAGTACGAGCAAAATCTAAATGCGTCCTTGAAGTTTGTACGTATCATTGTGCAGTACACACTTATGAGGTTCATAGACAGCTGAGAAAAGAGTGGCTTTTGCGTTCTCGCTCGGACGCTCTCCGGACTAGCATACCATCCCTCTCGCATAACATACGTTGGGTATAATAAACGTTAATATTTGACTGGACCTGCGTAAACTCACGGAACTAACTTCACTCGAAGCGCATCTTAATTTTGCGCGCACTGTACTCTACTGTAGTTTGCAATAGTGAATATGTGTGACGGTGTTATTCGTTGTGGTCGATCAGGTGGTGCTGTCGCTGGAGGGCGGCTACGACCTGCCGGCGATGTGCGACTGCGCGCAGGAGTGCGTGCGCGCGCTGCTCGGCGAGCGGCTCGCGGCGCCGCACTACGCGGAGCTCGCGCGGAAACCGCACCCGGCCGCACAGGAGGTGCTGCGCAGCACGATGGCCATACAGGCGCACCACTGGCCCAAGGTGAGCGCCGCAACTAACTCCTACTGTCTTTCTTTTTAGGTCTTGTTATCTCCTACTATCTTTTATTATGAATTTTACTGCTATTGGAAATGTGCAGAGTGACCGTGTCAGGAACTTCCGCATCCGCGGCAGCCTTCATATCCGTGACGGAGCTTTTACGGAGCAAACATCTGGCCATGCCGCCTCCGCCAGGTCCTGGTCGAAGGGGAAGGCCCAAGAAATGTTGGCTGGATCTTGTGAAGGATGACATGCGTACCAATGGTCTCAAAACGGGGGATGCTGGAGACCGCGCGAAGTGGAGTAGAAAAGTAGGAAAGCGGACCCTGAGCGTCGGAGTGAACGCTCCGAACCCAACCGGGATTTAACACTCGGATGATGATGGAAATGTACACAGTGAAAAATGATTATTCATTTTTATTTGGAGCTGTATTTTGCACCCAGATCCGGGATATGCGTCAATTTAAGTCTCTGTGGGACTTCGTGCAACAGCTTCTCGACTAGCTCACATAAGTTACGTGTAACTATTCACAGTTACATGTTGTTGTGTAGGGATTCCAATTAGGCCGGATTGATCTGTCCTGGTTTACTTAACTTTCCTTTTACGTTCCAACATGGACCATTAATAAAGTGTAAAAATAAAACGACCCTTATACCAAAACTTTATTAGGACTTATTTTAAAAAGCGAAAACAAAGTCTCAGTGTCAAAACAAATAAAATTACAAATTATTATAAAAGTCATCTTAAATAAAATCTCAAAAAAAAAGAAAACAACGTCTTTATCTAACGTAATGTTACTTGTGGTTCAGTCTTCTTAGATTTTAAAGACAAAGTAGTGATCAATATTATAAACCAAAATTAAACATAACATACTAACAGACTACCGAATCTATCTAATGAATAGCACAACAATCACAACAATTATTCTTTATAATATTTTTACTCTCTAGTTTTTTAAACAAACAATCACTTTTTGGTTTGAAAAACGATCTTAGGAAACAAATTGTGTTGAATGTGTCATCTGCCAATCGACACGCTCGCGGCGTGGGCACGCGGTCTATGGACTTGCACGCACGAGCACCACGCGGACACTTTTTGGCGGGAACTGAAAGACGTAGTGCTGTGCAGTTTTATTTTCTAAAATTGTGTAAAATTACTCTAAAATAAACAATAGTTGTAGGATATTGATAGCTTTTGAGTAGTAATTATGTGTTTTGTGAGAAATGTGAACTGTATAGTCGAATGTGGCCTTTTGGAGTTGTCACGAGAACTCCGTTGAATGGCACCCATAAACTACATTATAATCTAAGATCTGGCTTAAAGGCCTAGCCGCCAAGCCATAAACCTAAATAAATAATAAGCACCACGACTTTGACGTACCTACGTATTCGTGCAACGCGCGATTATTTTGCTAAAATATGTAATCACCGGATCTGTCATGTTTGTACTGGATCCGGTATGTGCATATTGTTCCGCCGATGATCGGATCCGGTTTTCCGGATTGCAATCCCTAGTTTTGTGCTTTCAAAGGTGTCTCGTTCTTTTTGATGATGAGTGGTTCCTTATTTAGATTAAGCGCTACAGCGAGCTGATCGGGATGTCGGCGCTGGAGGCGGGCCCGCTGGTGGCGGCCGCGCGGCTCGGCCGCCTGCAGACGGAGCGCGACGCCGCCGACACGGCGGCCGCGATGGCCACGCTCTCCATGAACATGCAGCCGCCGCCCGCGCATGCGCACGCGCATGTCCCGCCCTGCCTCAGGTAACACGCACCGCCACGAGCTAATGGCTCGAGCACGTATAAAAAAAAATTATGTGTGTGGGTAGTTCACACACAGTAGAAGTAAGACTTCAGAGAATAATATATTCTTCTCTAACTCTTATTAATCTTATACTAATATATAAAGCTGAAGAATTTGTTTGTTTGCTTGAACGCGCTAATCTCAGGAACTACTTATCTAATTTGAAAAATTTTCTCAGTGTTAGATGGCCCATTTATCGAGGAAGGCTATATATCATCACGCTAAGACCAATAGGAGCGGAGCGCCAATGAACAATGTTTCAAAATGGGGGGTTTTGAAAACAAATTCCACGCGAACGACGTCGCGGACATAGCTAGTATATAATATATATAAAATTTTAATATTAAATAATATTGAATTGACTTGAATAATGCTCTCGCGCTTCCTCTATAGCGGAACTCTTAACGAGTCTGGGAGGAACTGTCTGGCAACTGTATATCTTTGTTTATAACAATATCATATATGACATATGTAAAAATTAGCCTTGCTGCTTTGACGTAGGTTAGCGTGGTTTTTTTCCACCTTTGATACCTGCTACCTGAAAAACGGCCCTGCTTTCAGCTTAGCGAGTATCCATTCCTTTCTAACTTTATGTTAAACTACCGATCCTAAAAAATTCATCTTTCCTAAAATCACGTAAGTCTGCGGTGACTGGGATCTCACTCTATAAGCTTTTCTCAAGTTAAACAATTTCAATATTGAATAGGTCAACTTAGATTAGATTAAGTTGTCACTTCTGTCGACTAAAAATCTCTATAAATCCTTTAAAAACGAGTTTGGTTAATTTTTGTCCGCAATCCTTTACAATGTATATCGTTTTCAGGTCACCGGACAGCTCTCGGTCAGTGTCCGAGGAGCCGATGGAGCAGGACGAGGGCAAGTGAGGCCCCGAGCGAGGCGGGCGACCACTCTACATTCCCCCGGCTCGGGCCGGGCCGCAGGTAGCGACTAGTATGTAACATTTTGAATGCGCGAGTGCCATCTTCTCTTTTTTAGGATACTCGAATCTTCTTGTTATTTACTTTTTTATATGTACAAAAAATATATAAACAAAATTGACAGGAGGGGCGGGGTGATTCTCGCCTTTGACACTGACGTTTTGGGCCGACAGTTGCGGTATGAGACGCAAGATGGCGGCACTCGCCGTGGCCGATTTATACCACTTAAAATGTAACGATTTCGCAGCATTTATGATGTAAATAAATAAAAAGAAATTTGTGTATACTTAAAAAATTTAAACAATTTATGAATTGGTCCACTTTTACCCAAGGGACGAGAATCACCCTTCCTTTGGCCTGTGTATATAAAAATATGTCGGTCAATATAGACTATAAAGTAATTATAATTGTTGTACGTGAAAAGTGTATGATATAATGAATATTATTTATTTAGAATTTATAAGACTATAAATAGATAGATTAAAATGTAGGTATATTATGAACGTTTTGGTCGTTATGTTTAATGCGAGGCGATGAGAAATGTTTTTTATGTATATTTATGAATATATAAAGCATATTGTAATGTTGATGTAATCGACGTTAGACATGTGGTGTTGCCTTCTAGCGTTACTCGGTACGCTTCTATGTTAAGGGTGATACACACTAAGCCGTTTGCGTCTTCACATGGAAATATTACAACAACTATAAGTTTGTAAAGTAATTATGTAAATATAATATGTATCGGAATCTTGGAAAGATCACAATTTATTCAATAATGACAAATATATGCTGTTGTGATGTGTTAATACGATATTTTTGAAATCTTGACTGAGTGTATTAACTCGCAAATTACAGATGACAACAGTCGTTTTCTTGCCATTGTGTGTGCGACACTTTTGTGCGTTGCCAGGCAACTTTTTAGAAACACTCCGATGTGTGCGATTTCACATGTGAAAGATCTTAGAAGGTCGAGTGCGATTTTTGCGAATATATATAGGAGTTCTCTTATAAATGGAAAATTAAATACTTCCTATGTACGATTATTAACAATTCTTATAGTACTTTTGAACATTGATACATTCGGGTTTTCGATGTTCAACACATGTCGCTGTTTTAATATTTAGATACTTTATGTGGGTATTACAATAACATTGTCTATTTTAAAAAATCTGAAATTCAATTTAAGAATTGTTCAACTCAATATTTATTGTGTGTTTATTACACCTTTTATTAAAATTAGCAATGAATTGGAGATAAATACATCATACTTATTTTAAAAATAATACACTTTTTTAATAATATGAAAGCTATTTGTATATTAGTGCGACACCACCAACGTGTTGCGATGAGGGTAAATAGAAAAAAAAATAATGATTGTTATATTATCGTATATTATTAATGATTACAAAATAATTATTATAACTTTTTATATGTGAAAAGTAGTTAACATTGTAAACGAAACGCGTCCTGCCAAATACTTATTATTTTTCACTCGTTTTTTTTTCTTATATGGTTAAATCGAAATGTGTTATTTTTTATGTATGTAAATTTAAAACTATTAATTATAGTCGTGTTGGTTTATGAGATGTCCTTAAATTTAGGGAATTAATGCTGTTATTTTTTTGTTGGTCAGTCTTTTATATTATAAAGCCATGGTTTACTGATGATACCTATACTAATTGTAAATTTGCTAGTTTTAGGTGAAGAAAAAAATTGTCTTACTGAATTTGATCTCTAAATTTGAGCACATCTCTGTAAATTGATTAATTATGTAGTAATACATGAATAGCGAATAGTAGATTTGTATGTATAGATGGTAAAATATATTAAAATGAAAATGAAAGTAAAATCTTAATTTCAAAGCTTTAATAACGTATAATAATGTTAACGTGTACAAAAGTATATTATAAAACGTTCTATGTTATATAAAATAATATAAATATTTAAATGGAGATCATATATATAGAAACATGTCGTTTTCTTGATGAATTTTCCTGTGAATTGATAAATGAATTTTTCTGTCGACTACTATTTAATTCTGTATGGCTAAACAATTATAGCCAGCTGCAAAATATTTTTGGTGGTCAATGTGTTATAATAAAATACAAAGTGTTTAAACTCGGTAATCTAGTTTTTTGAGGTCCGAAAGTCTATCGATTTTAAGAGAAATATAATTCTTTCTTGGTTCTCATAAATATGAAGTTTAAATGGTTATGGAAATATTGAAAATAAACAAAGTTGTTGAAACAATGTAATAAAATCAAAAAAGTAAGTGACATTATATATGTGACATATGCAGTGTGTCAAATCTGTCATCATGATTAATGAAACAGTTCTCGCCTAACATGGCCACGCGCGTTTTATTTCCACACGCGTAAAACGCGACGCTGTAAATATATACACGTAAACGAGACAAAATATTTGTTAGCTTCATTATTTAGGAAGCTTGGTTCGGCGATTAATTTGATTTACGTCGATTTTTAGGTTAGAAAAATGTCAACACCGATGCGTTTTCAAAAGGACTTTATTTTGGTGTAACACAATATAAATTGCACGACCCTTTTGTGTTACCACTCTAAGAAAACATAAATTGCCCAACCTTTTAGTGTTGCCATTTGAATAATTGTCTAGTGTCATCTCGCGACACCTTGTCGTAGACAATATCTTAAATTAAAAATATTAAGAAGTTTACATAAAACCCTTCAGTGAAATACTGTTTCCGATTCGAATTTTATTCTTATGTTTAAAAAAATGATAATACAGCGATTTCTAACGATTTATAATCCCATTTATTGGGTGGTCAATGTTATTGTTTAACAGGCACTTATTGAACTTTTGTGTGAATATGGCGTATAACTACATGTCTTATTCGAACTTGATGTAAATACGTCAATTATAACATTTATATATGTAGAATGGAGATATTCTTGAATACAATTAGAGTAGTTATCAAGAGCGAAAGGTATTGTGAAATAATATTTCTCATTAATAATCAATGTTTAAGATTACTTTATATACCAAAGTTAATTACGACAATTCTTATGTACTTCATGTTCAGATTTTAAAGGCGAAATTTATTACTTACGGCTTAGTAATGGCAATAAATAGAGCCATGTGGAGATAATAAAGTAACAAGTTTGATAAGAACGGATTTATAAAACCCCTTGTTCATAACAGTTCCAAGCAATCTGACTGTTAACAACTGCATTGTAGCGGTTTTTGATCTGAGAATTTTTATATGAAGCGAAACGACATAGAATATGAAGTAGATTTAATTTTAACTTATGGCCCTTAATAGTATTCTTAATGAGAACGGAAGTTTCAAAGATTTCAACTTCTCAGATCACAAACCGGACACTTTTATTTGTTAAAATGTTGGTGCAATATTTTTTTGCGGCGATAGTAATCAAAACTCTTACAGATTGTATTTTTTCGTTACTATCAATTCTTATCGTAGATATATAGATATTGTTTTACTGATGTATATTTTATGATGAATTACTAAATTCTTAATTTAGACTGCTAAATGATACCCAAAAATTAAAATTTTAAGGATTCCTATGCAAAACCAATGTTTGTAAGGAAACCAAATTTACACTGTCTTTTGCTTTATTCAAAGAGACTATATGAAATTATTATGATTTTAACTTATACAAATAAAAATTAGATACACATCTGTTTCTCATACGAGTAACCTTGCAGAGCAGAGATTGGATTGTCATTTGCTATGATCAGTTTAATGTAGTCATATTTTTACTTAGAACCATTAAATTTCATTAATGGCCGGTTCATGTATCATGCTGTTTAATTTGCCTTACTACTGGTTCAAATTTGACATAAGCTTCAGGCAAATAACGTCAAATTTCTACCAATGGTAAGGCAAGTGAAATAATAGTAAGATATAAAAGGTACCGGTCGGAAGTACAGTACGCGCAAAACTTTAATGCGTCCCTGAAGTTTGTACAAGCCATTGCGCAGAACACAATTATAAGGTTTACAGATAGAGCTGAAAGGGGTGTTGCGCTCTCGCTCGTCCGCTATCTGGACTCGCATGGCATCTCTTTCACGCTCCTCACTATTAGTTGTAATAAACATTAAAAGTTGACAGGACACGTGTAAACTTACGCAGTTAATTTCTGTCGGGGCGCATTTGGTTTTTACGCGTACTGTAAGATCATTTTGTAACGACCTATTGACTTTGGATTCTCAAACGAACGAGTGAGTTTTTTCTACTAATATGTATGTAATATGACTTCTGTATGTTAACGAGAGATATTGAAGTGTGTTCCGTGCAAATCTCTTGCGCCACACACACACATGGTTTGGCACCCATGTATGGGGTGTGTATGGATATCTATTTTTGTATAGTCTGCCTGAAGCGTTCAGAAGCGTGCTCTTAGGATACGATCCTTGTACGAAAAACACATATAAAGAAAATGTTGTCTTTGAAAATTTTATTGTTAAATTGGAATACAGATTAAATGATTATTTAATAAATGTATATATATATATTTGGAAATATATTTGCATTTTTAATTTGCACCTAACCTTTTATTCATCATCCATAGATTACTTTTTTAATTAAAATAAATATTAAGACTTCTTAGGGCCGATATTTCAATCATCAGATAGGGTTTATTCGACAGATAATATAAAATTGGATTTTTCAATCTCAGTTAGGCTTTAAGCGACGACTAACTGGACTTCCTGAGGAATAATTTTATCTGCCGCTTTGAGGGTTTCAACGGATAATATCCAAACAAAAGTATTGAGTTTAACAGTTTAGTAATTAATAGGAATATTGAGTTTTGTTTCTAGATTTTGCATAATTGTGAAAATTAAACACGATGACATTATTATGAATATTTTTGATAGCATACAGATGATTTGGCAATTGAGTAAGAAACTCTTATAAATGAATTCATCAATCCATTTTAGAGGAAAATTAGAATTGTAAGATTCACGCCAGATCATTTCATTCGAAAGAATTCCATTGTCGATTCGAACTTTAAAGAGTCTGTGCAATATATACAGTCCATGGATCATAGATAAAGTCAAATACAAAACAGAAAGGTTACTATTAGGCTAGCCAGATGAAATAATTCCCCAATTTCTCGTGCTACAAATGTTTGCCCTAATTCAATTCCTCAAATAAAAATCATTTGCCAAAATCGCGCTAGAAATCGCCAATCTGGAGATCCTGACTGACATTAGTTATTTTTATCGACTTTGACGATTGATGTATATGCAAATAGTCTGTCCTGCTCTAACGTGTGTTTAATCAGTATATTTGTTTCACCTCCTTGAAGTTAGCTTTGTCTCAACCAATCAAATGATCGTATGGCTATTCGTCAGTTAAATATCGATTGAAACATCCATAGCCATCTTCTATTGGGCAGATAAACAGTGCGATAACTTTATATCTTGGGCAGTTATTGAACAATTTATCTGACTATTGAAAAATCAGCCCTTAAGTCTAGTCGCACTCCACTAGTAATTTAGTCGAGTACCGAGTAGTTTGGTAATTAAAATACTCACTACTGCCCAAAAATTGTTCCCTCTACGGTCGAGTACAATACTTATTATGTTTTGCAAACGTTCAACGCAATGAAGTAAATAAGCTAATAAAGCTACCGGAAATAACTATTTTAGAAAAGGTGGGTGAAGAAATTTGTATGTAATAAGGAGAAAAAAACTATGGGTACGACAATGGATTAATAGAAGAGATGAACTAGGAGCTACGAATTTTTTCTTTATTTTTGTAATGTGACTTAACATTCCACAAGCATTCATGTTGTAAATACGCAGAAACAAATTTTAAAGTGGTTTCGTCACTCCAGCGAAACGACATTTTGCGGCAGCTAATGAACTCGTCTAAAACGACGGGTTCGTACTTGTTTAAAACAAATGAACGAGTAAGGAGTGATGCGTGGTGGGAGGCGCTACTCGCCGAAAAAGATAAAACGAAATGGATCGACTCGACTAAATTTTTGTTATTCATACACGTTTAGTTACTAAATTACTCGACACTCGACTAAATTACTAGCGTAGTGCGTACTAGGCTTTAATGTGTTAAGTAAATTAAACAGTGTGCCAGTCATTTGGGATCTGAGGGGGACGGGGGCGGTGTGATCTACGATAGTATAGAATAACTTATATGATAAAAATAAAAAACGAGTTACAAATAATATCAAAACTTTTTATAACCAAAAATAATACATTCACAAAGACTCAAAATTATTTATCACAATTTGCAGTCATCAAAAATAATAGCGGAATAGGATAATTTAAACATACTACTACTGGCAACCATGATTTGGTAATAAACTAAAAAGCATAAAAGAATAATTTACATTTGCATTAGTTAAGTAGTTTAGGGCTGTCTTAAGCGTATTGACAGCCGGAGTGCGAAAAATCATTTTATAACTTCATTTGAATTTGACAAGATGATGTATGTAGCTTATACATATGGTGCTTACATATTGGTTAAGTGTCGTTTAGTCAGATCTTGAAAATTCATGATGTTCCTTATAATTTTGTTTAATCAATAAGTCAATTTATTTATTTGCTAAACAACATGGAACACCTTATAGATGTGAGAACATAATTATACAGTTACACATGTTATTTACCTATTAGGGGAACAAATTTAAAGATAGTAAAATTAATATTATATTACAATTTAATTATATTTACTAAATTATAATTTTTATGTTACTTGTATTTAATTTTATAATTATCATTAAAAATCATTCATTATATAAACATTTGTTTGTAATTTAGGTTTAAATAATTATACCGACAAATCTTTTTAATGTCTCAGGAAGGTTATTATGTATTAATGGGGCCATATAATGTACTTTTTTTGTAGAGATAGGTTGCATAGATGTACTACAACTCTATTGTTTGTTTGATGATGCAGTCTTGATTTGGTTTAAGCAGTTCTGGGTTTTGTTTGACAAAAAATACTATCTGTTTTGTACCTATATATAAACAGGGCAGTGACAATAATATATATTTTTTAAATAGTGGGCGACAGGAATCCAAGAAATGTGCCCCATGTATCGTTCTTAAGCATTTTTTTGAGCTTTAAACACTCTGTCCGCGTCTACAGAGTTATATTGTGATATACAATATTTTATATAAAAAAATAACAGACTCATAAATGTGCCACTGCTGGGCTCGAGCTTCCCACTATTGGGGAACGGATATTACAACCGACACGCTTGTCTAAGGCGGATTGGTAGGTTCGACACATCGGTTATCTCGATGTGCAGGTTTCATCATGATGTTTTGCGTCACCGTTGTTAGCACGTGCTAATTGTAACAATATCCACATTAGGTCAGAAAACTGCCTAAATGGTGCATACGTTCCGGCCAGGATTCGAACCCGCGACCTTTGAGTTTGGGACGCGTGCATTAGTCCTTCTAATACGACTCGATAATATAATTTTGTGAATGAAGTCAATTAATTGACTTGCGCCCCCTAGGTGCCTCGCACCCCGGGTCATGAAGAAAGAAGACCCTGGTACTTACTTTCTTCAAATCATTTCTTTCTTTCTTACTTAGTTAACTTGCGAATAAGTCTGTGGCGCCTTTACTCGCTACTGTATTTTATTTAGTGCGGCAACACTAGTTCTAAATTAAAAACATCTGTAGCTGTCTATGCCTAGAGTCTAGGAATTATTTATCTTTGTCTTCTACGTTCAATATTTTACGTTACACGCCTACACGGAGAAAATAGATAGTTATTATAATTGTATCAACTGCGATGATTCAGTTAAGCAAAGTTATGAAGCAAGAACATTGTCAAGTTTAATTTGTTACAACAATGGGCAGACAAACACACAGACTGTATATCCCCAAATTAAGCAAGTTACGCAATTTACTATACCAGGAATCGAACCCGGAGCCTCTGCGTTGCAGTGAGGTAAGCCGTCAAAGGCTTAGCCCGCTCAACCACAGAGGCCGTCCGAATTTTGATTGAACGAAACTGCTTAATTCTCTGCACAAGTCAAGTGATCTAACGGAGTTCAAATACGAGATGTATTCAAACCCCCCAAAAGTCCTTACTATCGTTTGGATAGACATCAACTTATGGCCGGTTCCTATCTAATCTTACGTCGAACTTAAACCGATAGTAAGGCAAATGAACGGTTGATAAGAAATAGGAACGGGCTATTAATCGATAACTTATTACTTAGTGGAAATTTTTTGTCCGATGACAAGGACTTAACTCGTCAGTATTCCAAGTTAACCAACTACTTGTCGAATGCAAATGTAAGCACAGACACGCGGTAGCGGATATAACAGTTTTACAAAATACATTGTGTTGTTTAGACATACTTTAAGGTTTGAAATTCAAAAGATATACTTGAAAATGATATTTATTAGAAAAAGAGCATTAGATTTCATAGGAATATAATATGAAAGCAATATTTATGAATATAAAAATAATATAAGTCTTAAATCCTTAAAATTATACTCTTAGAAGCTAATCTTGTACAAAAATAGTCATTTGATGATTCTTAATTCTATTGAACACAAATTATGTTTCAAGCTATACAAGTAATTATAAAGTGGTTTTCAACGTTCTATAAAAAAGTTTTGCGTGTGAATTTTCATATCATATCATGACGAAATTCATGAATTTCATGAAATTAAGGAGCTAATTAGGATTTTAAATTTATGACTAATAAGTTACAAAAATATGTTTTAAATTATAAGAGGTTGATTGAAAGTTTTCTATAAAAAAAACAAGAACGGACTAGTGGCGCCACATGTGTAGTTACTTTTTTACTTTAGGATTGTATTTCCTTAACAGGCCCATTCACTATCTTGGAGTGTAAGTCTGTAGCGAGTAGAGCTTGAAGAACTCGAGAGGCATACTAAGCGGCTTTGCAGGACGCAATGCAGGCTGCAGCAACATTCACAGTCCTGCATTACGCGGCGGACTGTCATGCAGTATAGTGAATGGGCCCCTTTAGTTCTCTTCTGCCACGATCGTAATGAAAATAAGGTTGTTGAAAAGCTAACCACCATTTTGCTAACTCGTTTACTATAAAAATGCTGGATAGCTTAGGGTCTTTTAAATGTCCCGTCTACAATGCAAATGGCAAAATTTACTTGAAAAACAACTTTACATGAACTTTCTATTTATAAGCAATCAGAAGGCCTAAAGCGGTCGACTTTCGAGAATCGATTAGTGAAATTGACACCTGTCTAGATATACTGCCAGTTCTAATATAAAATAAATAAATAAATCGGCAGACAAACGACACACACTGTATATCCCCAAATTATGCAAGATACGCTTGTGTTATTACAACGGACTACTTGGGGGCCGATCCCAAACACCCAGACCATAGTAAATAAAGGGGAAAATTCATTTCCGGAATTTACTATACCAGGAATCAAAGCCGATATACAGCATAAATATAAACTTCATATTTATGCTGTATATATATTCGCAGATTCATAGGATAAACACGTCATGTTTATCCTATGAATCTGCGAAAGCGACCTCTTTAGGCCTTCAATATTCGACTAGATAGTTTAACTAAATGAGCTTCAACAAATCATTCATAAAAATAAATGCTAATATAGGATAACAACTTAAAATAGCAACGTCCATTTATAAAAAGTATTATGAACTAAATCAGAAAAATAGCACCCCTAGTACAGGCTGCGTTAGCACTTTAGGAGAGCAGCAAATGTTTCACGACTTTATTTATATAGAGTTAGAGTAAGTTTCATGGCTTCTTTAAAAACCATAAAGAATTTATTGGGAGCTGCATACGTCTAATCATCGCAGTGGACAACGAACTACTGATAGCGCAACGTGGGAGCGCACATATCAATAGTTGCTCTATCTCGCTCGCACATCATCCGTCCCGCTCACACATTGTGCTATATATTATACTAGCTGTACGACTTGTTAATATTTGTACTTAAAGTTACCGTTTCAAAAATAAATTAGTTCACATGAGCACTCAACAATGAATACTACTCTCTGCCATCTGAAGTATCTTTTAACCTCTACCTCTCGCTGCTACAAGTCCTTCAAACTCACTCTAGCACAATATGAATAAAAATGTTAGCAGTTACTTGTCTATTCCACACACTATTAAAATATTCATAATAATTCGTAGTCTCTATTACGCTAAGTGGTAAAAAACAGACGTAATTAATATTTGATTTTCAAATATGAAAGAAAACACAAATAATGTGCAACAGTTCAGAATGAACATGGCAGTGATCCTTGACTTATCAGGGACTGTCTAACATTAAAAATTACGTATCTGTATGATAAATACCTCTATTTTCAAAGGGTCCGTATATCAAACCTAACTGAGCACGATCAAATCGCAGATGTCTTAAAGAATGGCCAGGTAAAAAACACCCATGATAAACGTGAAGAGATTAATGAAGATAGTATGAAGCAAAAGATGTATGTGAAGATCGTATTGAGTGGGAATCCATCGTCTCTGCCTACGCCTATGGATGACAGGCGTGATAATGTGTAATATTGTGTGTGTGTGTATATATATATATATATATATATATATATATATATATATATATATATATATATACACAACATATATATATAAGGTTTTTTAGATTCTGCCTAATGAAAACAACATATAATAAGGTTTTGAACATAGAGGTGTATTACCTTTACTTCCTTAGCACGTCTTCAACTTAGAAATTTTCGAGACTAGCAGACCCTGAACAATAAAAGACTACATCATAACTAAACCTTATTGACTTTTCAAATTAGCTCGATGCATAAAAATATTCGGGGATTTGCGGTCTCGAAAAATTTCGGTCCTTCGAGCCGGATACATTTTCAACAACTAAATCATAATATGTCAGATTATATCAATATTAACAACAAATAATATGTTTTATTCATCCTAAATATCTACGTGTGGTGTATAATAATGAAGACTTGTCAAGAGGCTTCTAGCAATTTCCGTATTAACATATGCCTCACAAATCTTTAGTCCATCATTATTATATTTATGGTTAAAACCTATCCGGCGGGTCCAGGGTGCTGCATTGACAGTTGCATGAACTCACAGGACATTCAGTATGTTCCCTGCAAATATTTATAGAGTTTACGATAATTCACATGATTCTCAAATAAAAAAAAACGATATATATATACGTCTAGTAGGTATGGCAAATACGCACGATGATAAGTGTACAATATAAGAAAATTGACTACGCAACGGTTCTCTAGATACAACAATGATCTGGGGGGAGCTTCCCGCCGCGGATTCCCCTTTGCGCTGACATAGGATTTTTTAAGAAGGGGTTTATAAAATTTCTTAGCAAACATCCACGAGGGCCGGTAATCGCTTTCCATCAGGTAGGTGGTCTGCCTATTTACTTGCCTCAGGCAATATAAAGTATTGAATATATCAAATATTATACATATCACTTGATATTGAAGGGTAAACGAAATGAATAAAAATTTAAGACAGGTGTTCACGTATAAAAACAAAATAATTGGGTACCCTAACCTTCTATGCGTGTGGGAACAACTCACGAAAACAACTAAAGATATGTTATAAGGTGTGCCCAGAAAACTTAGAAAAACATTTTAGTTTTACAAATGATTACTCACTTGAACCACTCGAGCAGATGCGTGGCGTGTCCGGCGTGTCTGCACGCCACGCACCAACTGAACCAGCGGCCGAACTGCGCGCCGCCCCCTCCCCCGCCGGAGCCGGTGCCCAGCTGGAGGGAGCACACCCCGCAGCGCGGCAGCGGCTTGCGGCAGTTCGGGCACGACGACACTTGCTGTTGCATATTACACCATTTGAGGGCTTATGTGAAGACACAAAGTGAACCATTTAGACGTGGTAGGGCCATGATGGATGCTCGACTATAGCTCTTAGGGGCGGCTCAATCACAACACAGCAGAATGGGACTCATACATTTGGTCCTTCGAGCCGGATTTGAACCAGCGATCCATGAATCTCGTTACCCCATCTCTCCTATTCCATCCTAAATGCTGACAACGCATTAGTGTCACCCCTTGTAGTAGCCAAATTCTATAGGCGACAATAACAATTTTCCATTAGTTCTGCCTGTTTGATAGCTTCGCAAAAACGACCTTTTTTGTGATAAAATCAGTCTTGACAAACATTTAACGAGACCCAATAATAATAGTGTATAAACAAGACACTGCCATAACATGTGCAATTGTCAACTTTAAGGTCTCTTTGGCGAGGTGAAGCGTAAAGGGATTGCAGCAACATAGAAGTGAGTTTATAGCACATTATGTGATTGGTTAAGCAGTCAGCATATTATATACAAAACTAACTCCCCACTATACAACTTGCGGTTAATTTATTTACTCACTATGATTTTCATATTTATGAAGGACTTTATAATAGTTTCCAATCAGTCTACCTGTTGTTAGTAAATACAAATCGACGAGGTGTTTTCGATATGACATTAAAATTAAGAATTAAAGAATTTTATTAAAACATTGATATTGTGATTGAATAGTATTGATTATATCGCAAACAACTGCTGTAGTATATATATACAGTTCTGTGTTGTAGTTGTTAACGCCCACTTCCGAAACACGGGTAATATACATTTGAAAAATAAAAACAAAAAAGAACATAAAACAATAAATTCGTTAATATTTTAGACAAATCAATTTTTCATGAAGTCAAAATTAACGCTTTAAATCAGGGGTTCCCAAACTTTTTCAGTTCTTTGTAGTTGTGTTGTTTAGTAATTTATCTCAGCGCCTTAGCTAGTTGAAATAGGGCAGAATGATACTAAGTGGATAGGCACAAAAATTGAAACATCCACAATATGAAGCAGAGTTTTTATATTTATATATATATATACAATAAAACATTTCTTATTTAAGAAACATAGCAAATAAAATATAATGCAACTTAGTCAATGTGACGTGTGAGCTTGGTGATCTCCACACATTTTGTAACCGCAAATATCTTTTTACGGCGCACACTTTGGGAACCACTGCTATGAATATTGATATATGGCACCGTAATATTGATGAGCGGCTGTTTACCTTCATCTTGGCTGCGGGCGGTGGAAGCCTCGCGAACGCCACTCTCGGCCTGTTGTGTCCGTGCGTGGCCGCCACCGACTTGCCGCAGTAGGTGCACGCGACGCACACGTGCCGGGCGCCCGCGATCTCGCCGCCCGCGCCCCCCGCCGCGCCCGCCCCCGCCGCCACCCACGTGTCCAGCGCGCACCGCGCCCACCACAGCTGCCAGCTGTCCAGTAGGTTGCGGTAGCTGGCCCACAACGAAACATCGCATTACTATTATAGGCAATCGGTAATAGTAGATTGCTACACGAGAGGTGAAAGTGACCTATTTAGGCACGAGATGGTTTGGCGCACGGGTGTAACGAGGGCGCTAATAGTTCGCTTTAGCACTCTGCTTTTCATTTCGAACATGAGGAAAGTAAATAAAAACAGGATCCTAATGATCAGGCGTTAAATCTATATCTAAATGTGATGAACTCATTTAATACGTCACATATGAAGCGTCAAGTAAATTTCTTTTTCTGTGGCATTCTGCCAGCCAGTATTATTTTTTTTGGCGGGAAAGGAGATGATGTGCTGTACAGTTATATTTTCTAAAAATGTGTAAAATTACTCTAAAATGAACAATAGTTGTAGGATATTGATAGTTTTTGAGTAGTGATTTGTGTTTTTGTGAGAAATGTGAACTGTATACAGTTCACATATTATATTATAGTCAAATGTGGCCTATTGAGTCACACTATCACAAGAACTCCGTTGAATGGCGTCACTTGATAACCTACAGTTCAGCTAAGCTATACATAGGCTTAGGAAAATGAAGAAACTATATTGTAATCTAAGATCTGGCTTAAACGGCTAGCTGCCAAGCCATAAACCTAAATAATAATAGTATTTTTTGTCACTGATGATAGTAAATATTTAACTCAAATTTATAAAAAAATATTTTTATAAATTAGTGAAAAGCAATTTATGTCGCGATTTAACAGTGGTTGTAAAAAGAGTTGGGACGTAATTAGCATGTATTATCTGTGATTCGCAGTTTTTTTTTAATTTTTACCAGCAGGGAAAATCGTTTTCCAGGGGCATAAAGTAATGTTTCCATCCCTGTGATCAGGTAACTCCAGGCGTACTTTCAGAATATGAGATATGAAAAGTAGCATCTATGGGAAGAGGCAGGAGGCTTATTGTACGAAGAATGATTTTATAAACGACCGCACTAAAGGGGAACAACGCGATCACTGCCAGGCTCCTTCAGAAATTATACAAACATATTACTGAAGAGAGAAGAAGTAAAGAAAACATGTCGCTAGGGAGTTTGTTGCGACGCCTTGGAAGCGGTGATAGACTTATGACTTCTAATAAGTACACTGTAATAGTCAATCTATACTTTACAATAAATCTGTAAATGGTTCGAGTTTGTACAATGCGTTTAAAAATGTGAAAAAAATCAGGGAGGCAAATTCGGACCAGCAGATGCCAAAATTTTTTGTCTGTCTGTCTGTCTGTTAGAGCAAGACGTGAAAACTACTGAACGGATTTAAATGAAACTCGACACAGAGCGAGCTCATATCCCGGGGCGTAACTTAGGATACTTTTTATCCCGGTAAATGACGTCCTTTCCGCGGGATAGAGGAAAATATTGTAAAAAATGGCTCTACGATCGCATCCTTTTTGAAAACTACTGAACGTATATGAATGAATATCGACAAAGAACTGGCTTATATCCCGATCAACACTTAGGATACACTTTGTCAATATAAATTTTGTCGTCTCCATAGAATAGACGGTTTACTTACATAGATGCCGCTGCAATCGCGTTTTTTCAATTCACTAACATATACCTACGTTATATTTTCTTAAGTTTTCACGAATAAAACTACGTTTTTAATAGTTTTAAGCGCCGCAATTAAATTAGATTAGGCTCCTATAGAGTAAATAATAACCATAAACAAAATTAAAACTAAGTAATTAAAATGAACAAGTAGGTTGTAGGCCAAATAAAACTTTAACAATACTCATTAACACTTGACATCTTTGTCTTCCGTGATCACAGCTACTGAAAAGTAGCCAAAACGTCAGAATAATGAAAATTAACTAGTTTTATTAAATACCTACGTTGTCATAAACAACATGTCATTCAATGTAATACTTTGAATCAGGTTGGCTTCGATTCACCTCTAAGCTTTGCTGGGTCTAGACTATATGGATTTAGTTTCTTTGTTATATGTAAAAAACCGAATTAAGTTTTTGTGTAAGTAAAATAAAGCTACTGGCAAGGGCTTGACACGCAGCGTAGCCGTGGGGCAAACTAGTTATGAAATAAAATATTTTTTATTATGGTCCCACATTCTCCATTTTAATCAGGCTATATCTATAGCAATAGATCATCCTTTCCCAAAGTGGGCGATAACGCCTCCTTCTGGGCGCTGCAGGCCTAAAAGGGGGCGGTAAGAGACTTGAGGCCTCAGCGCCGTTGAGTCTACCTACTGCGCTTAGGTCTCAAGTTAACTCGTGCTAGCTATAGTAAAAGTCTCGTATAGAATGAATGTTTAATCTCCGCTAATATAACTCACAATAATCAATTCATTTAATTTGACGTTATAGTGGTTTTTATGTAGGTGAAAAAATGGGGGCGGTAAAAAATAATTTATTTTCAAAGTGGGCAGTATACAAATAAGTTTGGGAATCACTGCTATAGACAAACGACATAAACTAGATGTTTGTGTAACTCCTTTATTTCACACCAGTCACCAACAAAATTTCTTTTGCTTTCTGGGTGACTTCCTTTATAATAAAATCAACAATATATTAAACATATACCCCCATAAAAAATGTACTTGCAAAGCAAAAATTACTAGCTTCTTAAAAACTCGACTATCAGTCCCACAGAAGACTAGTACTATCTGACGAGAGATCAGTCCACTGAAGACCTCTTGTATATTCCTAAATGACTATGCTGTTTTCCCCTACCAACATTATTTCCTAATCCCCTGCATGATTCCCTGACACTTCGTATACAACATATGGATCTTAACATACTCTGACTCATTCACTTTCGCTCAATCACACATACTTATTCTTACATCACCTATGCGAACTTATAGATACACAGACAATACATCACACTTAAACACTTGACGGGCTCACTAACAATTACTTATAATAATATACAATTATATTTTTTTTTCTCTTAATTAGCTAAATATCAATACCAACGGCTTGATCCTGGTGACCTGTACTACAGGTTTCTTTTTAACCTAATTCAGGCACCAGCCTCTTACTTAATGTTGTTACCAGTTTTAAGTTTCACTGTGTACTTAAAGAGGAAATAAAGAGTTATGTTATGTTTATGTTTCTTCGAAACAAATATTTAAGTCATAAGTAGTTAGTAAACTTATTAATAAGATTCAAAAGGAATGTAATGTTTGTATTTAGACTTAATCATTTAGTTGTGTTTAGTTTTCCCGTCAGAAGTTTCACAGTATTAGATAGTGTTACATGCCGTCAAAGATAAGCCGCACAGCCTATTGTAAGCGCTGCTTATTATCCTCCCGGATTAGGGAATCCTTTGTGTTTTGAATTTGTAACATGCTATTGTTTTTCTACGTGTTTTATAACCATCATTAGCGTCGAACTAATCCCTATTGTTATTGTTCTCGACTTTGTGGACGTTCGCAGGTGTGCAAATTAATATTTCTTAGAAACTCAGTCTGCGCCTCCAATTCCTTTGTACTGTGTAGTTAGTATAAGACGATGCCCGAATTGGGGGCAGTCAAGCGACGACTACGAAGCGAGTAAGACTTTTCTAGTACTCTCGATTAGCGATATAAGCGACGGACTTTGCGCGTTCGAATTGTATTGAATAGTGCAGTGTGAACTGGTTGCATCCAGTTTTATTTGTATTTGTTTTATACGTGTTTGTACAGTTCTAATAAATTCTATAGTAGTTCCAACGGCATTTTTAATTCGAGTCCTGTAGCTCGTAACAATAAAATATATGTTTTATGTTTATTCTTACGAGAACCCCGACAAAACCGCGAGCGAAGCGTTTTTACTGAGCGTTACTTTTAACGCTTTAAATAAGACGCATTCGGCCACAGTCGATATCTTTAACATTGTCGCATATGCGGCCGCACTATAAGATAATTAGACTGTACGGTTGAACGTGTTCTTCAATTAACCATACAATATTACAATCTATGAAGTATTGGCACATATCGCAAGTATTGTACAAAGTTTTGGTAGCCTACGTATAGGGTAGCGTGGCCGAGCGGTCTAAGGCGCTGGTTTAAGGCACCAGTCTCTTCGGAGGCGTGGGTTCGAATCCCACCGCTGCCATCTTTTATCTATCTTTTGGAATTGTTTCTAGTTTTAAAGAAAACTAATAACAGCTGGAAAAGTTTTATGCATTTTCATATCGGATTTGCAATTTTTAAAATAAAAGAATGCACAACCCATCAATTACTATGGGTAATATACAACGGAGAACTTTAGAGTAAATAACGGAGAGTTAAAACGTACGTTTTAACGGTTTTAAGCGCGGTAATTTATTTGATCTTTGTTATTCCGACGTTTCGGCCACTTTTCAGTGGCCGTGATCGCGGAAGACAAAGATGTCAATTGTCAACGAGTATTGTTAAAGTTTTATTTAGCCTACCGCCAACTTGTTCATTTTAATTATTTACTTTTAATTTTGTTTATGGTTATTGTTTACTCTATGGGAGCCTAGCTGTAATAATTTTATATAATATTAAGTGGAATGAAAAATAAAAGAAATTATCAGTCAAGTTGGTTTGTGTTCCGGTGAATTATGTATAAGTTTATTATGTATACAAGTCGTGAAAACTTAAGAAAATAGTAACGGGCAGTTAGTTTAAATTTACCCTGCCAGACATCGAATCCAGTATCTCTGCGTTTCAATTTGAGTACCGAGGACAAGATCCTTAATTTACTGTTGTAACCACTTTGCATTCAATTGTGAAATCTCCCCTTATTTTTATATAATTATATAATTCTTCAGTTCGTGTGTACGTACATATATAAAAATATATATTCAGTGACATCACGGAACTCCTAGACGGTTGGACGATTTTGATGTAATTTGTTGTGTGTATTCGAGTGGATTCGAGAATGGTTTAGATTCACAATTAGACCCAGTAGGTGGCGCTGCAATCGAGACCTACTTTTTCATTTTTAGAGAAGGATAACGTCCGCCGGGCAAGCTAGTCTCTACATATTTATTAGCTTAATAAAATTGTAGACCACACTGTGTTCACGATCCAGTAGAAATAGTTACTGCAGTCAAAGAGTACGCAACATTAAAGTGTTGCGCCCGTGCTCTTGCAAATATCCATGTATTACTGCAACCCACTCACATTTTAAAAAAATAGTTGTAAAATGCTTATTTTGCAATCTTGCATTAACAAGTAATAGGTTCGTGACTTTTAGGAGAATAAACGAAATTGCTTGATACTAAATATATGTGACTGCCTACAAGTTGTATATTTGGGAGTACGAGACTATGGGTAGCGTGGCCGAGCGGTCTAAGGCGCTGGTTTAAGGCACCAGTCTCTTCGGAGGCGTGGGTTCGAATCCCACCGCTGCCAATTGAGTATTTTTGTATCACAGAAATGTTCAGATTTATTTAACTACGTAACTATTATGTATGAATAGTCTAATAATTTAAAGAAATGTTATATGTAGACATAAAAAATTGAATCGCTTTCCACTAAGCCTATATTAGTTTCAATAAAAAAGCGTATATTAAGAAGGCTTTGGAATGGTGTTTAATTGTTTTTCGACCTAAACGACATTATTCACATCTAAATTAATACAAGCAGTTTCATCCGTGCAGGAACGGAGAAAGAATACAATTTCCTGCGTTAGGGCGGCCTGTCGTAAGAGGCGACTAAACAACCCACGCCCGGTGGTAGGGTATTTGCCCGATTGGATGGCTACCACCTCTGGTCTAGAGTATGCCGCCATAACAACATTGAGTTGTGTTCCGGCATCAGTGGCCAGGTTCCAGTCTCCCTTAAGAGAGCAGCAACGCATTTGCACCTCTGATGTTGCAATTGCCCTGGGCGATGGTAACCGCTTTCCGTCAGATGGGCCGTCTACCTGTCTACTGACTGGATCATGCAATAAAAAAAAGCCTAGGACGAAAGACGTACCACTCAGCCGAGATAAGAATGTTGCGACAGACAATTAGACATACTAGTGGTCGCCCGACATAAAAATTTGTTGTCAAAGACTATACTTCTATAAACACAGATTTCGCCAAGGCTACACTGTCAGTTTGACTAAAACAATAAACAAAAGAGTATATATGCGTGTGTGTGTAAAACACATGGGAGTGTGTGTAATGTTTTTTTTTAATTTAATGTATTTTTTATGCATAATTAAAAAAAAATAGCATTCGTCGCTTCTTCTCTATATAAATTATAAGTGTGCGAAATTTCATACTCCTCCGTCCGCGCAATTTTCCTAAAAAGGGGTACAAAGTTTTTGCTTCACGCATTATATAGATACTGTTACGAGAATGGATAAGGAGAGAAACGAGTGCATAAAGCCGGATCTATGAAAGTTGCATCCGTGACTTGATAATTGTGAGGAAGAAGTTCAAGGTGGTATGTGTATGTAAACAGATGGTGTAAGCGGTATGTGACAAAGAGAATATTATACTGGACTAAAGATAGAAGCGTTTAGAAGTCACGAAGCTATGAAGGGTACAAATGGTCTACGTTTAGATAGAGATGTATTGATTGTGTGAAGGATAAAATGATGACTTGTGATGTGACAGAGGACGTATCCCAGAATAGAGGCGTATGAATGTGTAGGGAACATGTAAGCGTGTAAGGAGGAATGCTAGGTAAGCAAAATGCACCGTGCAAGGCGAAGGATGAAATTTAAGTTAAAACAATCGACTTTTAAATTACCCCAAACATCAATCGCAGGGACGAGTACGCACCGCCGCGAAAAATGGAAAGAGGAAGAGGAAGAAGTTATGATACAGAAGAACACATTGCAATTGTATAAACTTGTTATTGGCAAAGTGAGACATTAGCTTAAAATAGAATTCAAAATTGTGTGTAACAATCGCAAAGAACTAGCTAAACGATAAATTGTCAACA